>JAOWBN010188728.1:0-16008 GCA_028565015.1 Pinguicula moranensis | reverse complement strand
CAGCGTCTCAACTAATTTATGGCTTTTGGCTTTAGTTATATTGACTTGCGACTTTTCTGTTGTATTGTCCAGTTGAATAACAAGTACTCAACGCTTAGGGGTAAAACATTCCCCTATTATGACCAATGATGCGAGCTTTTTGGACAATTCCATGCCACAGGTTCAGGGGCAAGAGACCATGTCCAGCTGAAAGAGAACCTACTCCAACTCCGTCCACGTACTACGAGCTCATTGATGATTATGAGGAAGGCACAGACGATTCTAATTTAAATGGTATGGAGGAGAAAGCAGTGCCCGTTATAGATGGTTCCGCAAGCGGAAGACGAGGAAAGAGCAAGAAAACACTTCCAACTAGCCAGTCAAGTCTAACCTGCAAGGCCGGTGAAACTCTCTCTAATTTAGATGGTGTCTTCATGCGCGCAGAGCGTATCTTTACAGAGCAAGAGAATACTATGAAGAATGACTCCAAGGCACAGAAGACTGCGAGGTTGAAGAAGGACTTGTAAGAGCATTCAGACCTTACTTTGGTTGAGAGGTTGCAGATTATAGACCATTTACTCGCACATGAGGGGCACTACTACCACTGGGCCACTATGGATGCCGAGGAACGTGTTGAGTTCATCAAGGTCTTCAATAAGGGTAAGCTTGGGTAAGTTTGATAGAAGGTGTGAGCTCAATTTGTTTTTTTGGTTGTATTCGGACAGTTGGGACTTGAATTAGTGGTGCAGTTGAAGTCCTATTTTGGTTCTTCTTGTATTCGGACAGTTGGGATTGATGGACTAGTGATGATGTTTTTTTTGTTCGGAGGCTTATCCAGGTTGCGTTCTATTTCTCTTCTTATGGATTGACGTAGTGGTCATGTTGGTTTTTGATTTGCTGCGTTTTTCATCTTTTAGTGTTGTTCTTCGATTACAAATGGATCATTGTTGTTGGAAGGGGAGTTCTGATTAGTTTACTTAAGTTGGAAAGTGCTTATATTTGAGTTCTGTATTCGTGTATGAAGGAGTTGTTGTCTGCAACTTTATCTGCTGCATTACGGATGTATGCAAGTCTTGATATACATTTTTTTTAAGCAGCATCATACTATGCCACAAGATCCTATCTAACTTGAGAGAGCCATAAAAGTACCCGAAATTTCAGGAAAGCAGCGAGTGAAGATAGACGTCAATTACGCGAGATATGAAGCAACTTCACTCAGAGTTGGTACTGACGTGATCAATTGAGGAATACCAGGACGATCATCCCTCATCGGCGCCTCATCTGCCTTTTACGCCAAAATTCAAGAACAAAAAAAATCTTTAGGAACTCTGAAGAAGTATATAAATCAACGTGCATGACACATATAATCCTTTGGCAAAAAAGAAAGAATAGAATACAACAAAACCTCCCTAAGAAATCTATAGAACAAAGCTTCTGAATATACAAATCTGTAGAACCAAGCTTCTAAAATAACGTGCATGACACCAGGTATGAGCTTAGCTTGCCTATACTTAAACTTCAACTCTGAATATCCTAATCAAGACTCCTGAGAACAAAGCTTCTCACTTGTTAAATAACAAAGCTATTGACGTGTTTAACTATACTCAAATACCTTTGTACTATAATTTTTCAATAAGCAAATCTAACAAGAAAGGCTCGAGCTGTTGAACTGAAAACATGTTAAAACAGCAATTCAGAGCGAAAAACAATACCAAGCTTCCAAAAAAAACAAAGCCTTTATAGACAAGTTCAATATAAAGCGGGAAAATATTATAGACAAGTTCAAGATATAAAGACTAGACTAGCAAAAGTTAACAGATAATACGAATAGTTAACATAACAAATTAGCGTGAAGACTGAATCAACTGGAGATATTACTAAAAGCATCACTAATACTAGCTAATATCTTCATCACCCGATGAAAAGATTTGAACCTCGAAGACACAAGTATGAAGATCACTTAATCAGTCATTCAAAAAATCAACAGAAAAACTTAAGTTCTTCTTTTCTCAACTTCATGCAACCTGCCGATGCTTCTTCCTCCAGGCTGGTATAAATGTTCAACTTATAAATAGAACCCCACATCAACAATTTCTCCCACAAGTAGCATACAATGAACATCGGAAAATACCAAAGTAAAAACTTTGAATCTACGAATTTAGCAAAACAACTTTGAATCTAGATAACATTGACTAGGAATTCATAACTACATTCCCAAGATAACAAAGTCCGAAACTTGACAACAACATCAGAAGCATGAAATTCAACCGAGTAAATTCATTCATCCTAATATTGAAAACAACAAAATATCCTGTAAACATCATGTCCAATTACACATTACGTGAAATACTCATGGGTGATGTAGGAGGTTGAACAGGTCGCAGGATAGAGTTGGCGGTGCACATTCAGAACTGGGTCTTCTCCATCGATGATAATTGGATCTTCTGCAGCATCTCCGGTCCGATGGTCGGCGGATCTTGGTGGTTCGATGTTGGCAGGACTTATGCTACGCAGCGGCGCACGAACACTTGGTATGTACGCACACGTATACATCCACAACGAGAACCTGGTAGGCGGCTTCACTAGGGGACGACGAACAGTGGCCGGGGTGCGCGACCGGGAGGAAAGGGTTCCGGCTGGATCGACCATTTCAGTCGACGTGATTTCTGGAATGCAAAAATCGTTCTATCGTTTGGCTTTAGGGTAGAACAAATGAATTTAAACCAGGGGCATAACAGTAATTGCAGGCTCATTTATTAACCGAGGGGTGGTTGTCCCTGAATTGGCCCCTAATACTAAACAGCCTACACTACAAAACCCTGTAAAAACCTGCCCATTCGTTGTCCAGGAAAACCATTACCAGACGGCGGATTACAAGAATTTCACCATCCGAATCCCGCAGTTGTCCGCAAATAGGGACAACTTTAGTCCGGCTACCAAATGCAGCCTAAGGGGATTTCGAAAAATAGAATTAAGCAGTACCCCATAATTCATCAGTCACTAAAAGGTAATGTAATTTGGTCAATCCCCCATAATTCCCCAAGCCCATAAAAATGGGAGATTGATAGTCTCCCATACAAATCCTGTATTGAGCGATTCCCCATAATCTTGGACCTATAAATTAGTAAATTTATATTTTTATCTTTAGTTTTACATGTTCAATTACACTGATATCCTTAAAAATAATTACGAGAGGATCTTTTGTTATACTTTTCATTATAAGTGGTGCACTTCTTCTCATTTTTGCTCTCCTTTTTTTTTTCATTTTTTCTTGTACCACAATTTCTTCGTTCTTCCTAATTCTCAAGGTGCGTATTTTAATTCGTATTGACAACCCCTTTGTATAGGTTGGTTATTATTTTGGGTAGTTCATCTATCTTTGATTTACTTTTCCTTGGTATTGTTTCCTTTATGATCTGGTATTTGGAAAAGACTATTTTTAATTGGTTTGGAAATATTGATATCATTGTTCATTTTCGTTTTTAGTTGTGTTTAGTTATCGCGCAATGAAAGTGCGTTTTGATTTGAGTATGAATTGTATTTGCGCATTTAAAATATGACTCATGCCTGAATTTGTTGTATGGTATTTGAGTGAAATGAGAAAGTGGAGTGGGTATTTATAGGCATAAAATGAGAGAACGTTTTGAGTGAAATTCGTGTGGGACAAATGGTATATCTCATTTTCAACCCAAGGAATGACGTTTAGTAAGGATACAACTACGGAAATAAACACCATAGTATTGGTAGCCCAATGGTTAAAATAGCTGCCTTCTAATAAATTGACTTGGGTTCGATTCCTAGTTGAAGCAACTTTCATTATTTTCAACCTAATGAATGTCGTTTAGTTAGGATACAATCGCAAGAATAAACATCACAGCATTGGTAGCCGAATGGTTATGTAGTTGCCTTCTTAGCAATTTACTCGGGCTCGATAACCGATTGAAGCAGTTTTTGTAATTTAATTACAAATAACCTGTAGCAGTATCTGCCATTACCATCCCCACCGCCACCACCACCGCTAGTATATTAGGGCTCAATTTGGAAGCTAGACAAAAGGAGGATAATGCGGTGTTTCTTGTAGTTATCATTGTTTATCCCTTGTTTGGTACCCAATTTGGCGCTGTCCCCTGCTTGGCGGATGACATCGTGGGCAAGGATTAATCCAGGATTACTCCGAATTTTTTGTCCTGCATATGATGCAGGGTTTGCAAAATCCTGCATTTAGCCTACATTTTCTACATTTTGAATTGACGATTTTGCCCTGACTTTTCACATTTATTAAGACTAAATACCAATTATAAATACCCATTGCAACCCTCATTTCGTTCTCCATCGATTTGTTCGAATCCTCCAAAATTGAACAAAATCAAACACAGTAGGGCTCAAAATCTCATTGTTGGAATTCGTCGATGGTTTCCATATCTTGAGATATCTCGTTGTATTTTCTCAAACTTTGGAGGGAATACACAAGAAAAAGGTCGAAGAAGATACAAGCTTCCTTTAATCTGCTGCCCTGGTCTTCTTTTAATATGGCTCTCTCTGCTGCTATTTGTGTTTGTAATGTAAAAGAGAAAGGAATTCTTTGTTGATCTTGTCAGAAAATGCATGTGGAGATTTTAAAGAGACACAAGCTCATCATCACAATCCAAAATGCACAAGTTTTTGCAAACCCTTCAATTTGTATACAGTGAGTCTGGGCCATGGTTTCCATTTCCCGTAGAAGGTCTACAACAGTGTGCGTATGGAATTTTGGGAAGAATTTCAAGAATTGTTTTGTCTTCACCTTCATTCGGAAATGTCTGTTTGTGGTGAAAATGGTGCCCAAAAGTTTATGGTGAAAATGATGCTAAAAAAATCCAAAAGAACTCGTCTGTTTGGATTTTTCCATGGAGATGGTGGAGAAGAAGTAATAGCAGAGAAAAGGGGGAGAGGAGAAACGACAGAAATGTCGTGATGAAGTAGGGTTTGTCGTGAATCTCGAACCCTTTTACACCTTTATTGGAGGGTAATAACGTAATTTGACATTAAATTAATAAATTAAAGGATTACCCATTTGGCAGTCTAGATACCAAACGCAGAATTTTGGATTAAACGTTATCCTGGTGAAATCCTACCAAATGGAGGACAGAACATGTTATCATTAAGTAAACCCAAAGTTATCCCCGAAGCCGGATTGCACTAATCCGGCTACCAAACTGAGCCCAGATGGAGAAAATGGGTCCGCTACCACCTAACACCGGTAGTGGTGGTGGCAATAGTGATGGCAAAAATCTGCCACTACCGCTTACCGCTGGACAACCCTGATTTTCTTTTCTTTTGCTAATCGCACATCATCGAAATTTTATGTCAATACTCCACCACATCGGTTGGCGTTGCTGGCCTACTACCATTATGCCATCAAGCGGTATCTGCTACAACGGTTATACCAACAAGAACTATAAAGATTTTTCATGTCATCAGCGGATGCGTATTCGCTCCTAGTTTAGCATTGGCTATGGATCTAGGACCAATTGGGTTTGTTCCTTATAAATACCGAAAAGATTGAACAATTTTTTTAATACTTAGATATGTCAAAGTCAAAATATGTCATTTAGAAGTCTTTAATGTTTTTTTGGAAAAGCCAAATTCAATATATATATATATAATAAAGTATTTACAGAGCAAAAAGAAAGAGTACGAAATACAAGGAAACTCATATTCCTGCTAGAAGGTATCTACTAACAATATCTTTGAAATTGAGCTAACTGTCATGTCTTACCTTTGTGTCCCCCTCTGGTATAGTTAAGGGTGATCTGGTATATGGCCCACTTAGTGTCATAGTAGATCACATAGCATCTCAGCATTCAAATCATCGCCAGGATCCGCTTTTCACCAAATATAATGTCATGACTACCACATTATCAATCTCCCATTGTAGGAAAATTGGTACACAACTTGATTAAATCTGATGAGCTATCCCTGTAATGATGAGGGTAACACTCTAGTAGACACACATATAAGATCAATCCCAAAAACATGAGTAGTGGACCTTCAAGCAAAGAAAATCAAACTACTATGATCTCAAGTATTCTAGTGGCTCTAAATCTGCCTTTTCCTTCTAATGATCCTTTGTGCTTGACAGTGATAATACCCTTTACAACTTCAATTTTCTCACGACGGCTTCTCGTGTTCCTTTATAAGCATTCTGATTTTGTCCAGAATGTTTGTTGACTTAGCATCATAAGTTGTCTCAGTCTGCCATTTTAGTACCTTAAGTTTTGCCATTTGGTCACCTCCATGAAGTATGTTGGCACAATTCATTCTTCCTTCAACTAGTTGTTTTGTTGTTTCTTTGCTGGACATTCGTTGTTTCAGTACCCATCAAAGCAGCAAAGAAAGTTTGTTGGTCTGCTAGAGCAGTACGCTAGTAGTATGTTTCAACTTTGTCTGGTTAGTGTTCTGCACAGTTTGTGCAATTGGTTTACAACAACCAGATATGACCCCCATATCTTAGTGGAGGTGCTTTTCTCCTTCTAACCTGTACTGAAATGAATCTAGAGAGAAGTAAATGTGTTCCAGTATAGAATAGAGAGATAGAGAATACCCCATGGATCATCATTCTTTTTAGATTCACTCTCCAGCTGAGAGTGAACTTTTCAGGCTCTCCGACAAAGTCCAAGGATCTACCTGCATTACCAAAGTGTAGAGTTGAATAGGAATAAGAATATAGACACATGAACCACCTAGGGTAGTTCCTCATAGACTTAGCTGGTTGACAGTCTCAGATAGGTAGTTCTGCCAGCAGCTACATTCTGACTGTCCATGTGCTATCATATATCAAACAGTTTTACCACATGCCAAATAGAATGATGGACACCAGAGTGGCTACAGAAGACAACAAGGTATCAACACAAGTCCAATAAATAATCAGTCATACTTCTTACCACAGGCAAACCACCAAAACCCATTCTTAGGTACTAAAAGCCAAGCACATCTGGGGTTGAAGTAACCAATCTGTAAAACTATACGGGGAGAATTTAGTGGTTCTCTTGGCTCTAAGCCACAACCAAGTAGATCTTTGAACACTATGCAGCATTAGATAAATATTAGGCACAACATAGTTAAAATGAGACTGATTCCTATTAGACCATATAGTCCATATCATTGATAACCATAATGTATTCCATGCAACTTTATTAGATCCTTGAGGTGTTGAGTTAGAATGAACCTGAATTGTGGGTGCTAAATCCCCTCCATTCACTGCATTGTTCCCATTATGAGGTATCCAGAGTTTGATATTCCTCCATAATTCCTTAGTGATAAGGCATTCATTGAAGAGATGATTCACTGTCTCTTCTTCACTTAGACATAGCGGGTAGATTGTTTCTTGACCCATTGGAATCACATTTCTTTGTTGCAAAGTAACTTTTGTAGAAACTGCATTTTGGATTAGTTTCGATGCAAATATACACATTGTTTTTGGTGCAAAGATGTGCCATATAAACTTTGTGAGTGTTAAGTGTGAGTCAGAAAACAACTGCTGAAAATATGAGATGAGAGCTCCATAGCCATCCTTGACCGTGTACTTACCTTCCAAGTTAGCAGTATATATATACCTATCCTTCAAGTGCATTTGAGGAGTGGTTCCCTGCAGAAGACATAATAAGTTAGCTAGATCAGGTTGTTCAAAAGCTAACAATTCCCTCCTCCACCTCTATTGCCATGTCCAGAATCCACTGTCCCAGCAGCCAGCCTCAACAATGCTGATATCCTTCTTCTGCTTATTTCTAAATAACCTATGATTTGATTGCCAACGTGGTGTTACTATGCCATCTATCTTTCCATAGTCTCATGCACTCACCGTTCCCCACCCTCAAGTAGAGATTTTGTATAAACCAGTTATTACTCAGTGTTTTCTGTAATTGTAGCCATCATCCTGATGCATAGGATCTTCCTCTCTGCCTCCGTCCCAACCTGTTTCCAACAGCAGTGGTACAACAAGTTCCCGCATGCCAGAAAAAGATATGTGATTCTGAATGCCATATTTTTGATCTCAAAATGGTAGTAGCAAGTGATGTTTCTCCATTAAGAATCTGCATCCCCCATTTTCCCAACATGGCATCATTAAATTATGCAACACAACGAGTACCTAGACCCCCCTTAGCAACTGGTGTACTGATTTTTTTCCAGGATGTCAGGTTCATTTTTCTTTTCTCAATTGTACTTCCCCAAAAGAAGTCTTTAATGTTATATACACATATATATATATATATATATATGTATATAAGAGGGTATAGTAGTAAACAATTGAGTCATCCTTAATTTTTACTGTTAAAAATGACTAATCCTGCTACTAAATGTGGCCTTACTTTTTTTTTACTAAAATAAAACAAAAAACAATGTATAATATAAGGAATTGTGAAGGGTCAAATCGTATTGAGTGATTTCGCCAAACAAGTTTTAGAGAGGGAAAATTACAATGAGAATGACATTGTTTTGTTCACCATAAATTGTCTGTCCAAAACACTTACATGACTCAACTATTTATAAACTTTCTTTTTGGGACATTTTGGTATTTTCTCATCTGAACAAGTTGATCACTCGTGGGTAGCAACCATTATTCCAGTTATTTCATATCGGCGACTTAGGGCCCGTTTTGCGCAGCTTTCTTAAAATTATAATTGGATTATAAACAGCTTTTTTAAAAAAAAGAGTGTTTTCCGCAACCAACCTTCTACTACTTATTCTTATTTTAAGAAGGTAAACCTTCTAAAAAATAAGAACCTCCTGACATGCTTTTTTTTCTTTCTAAAAAAAAGCACCTCAATTCCGACACTTTGGCGGGGCTCCAGCACGGGGGGGGGGGGGGCCTCCGGCGACCGACAGCGGCGCTCTGGCGGCAACGGCAGCACTCCGACGGCGATGACAGGGGGCTCCGGCATGGCGGTTCCGAAAAATTCCGGACCCTCCGAGGCACCTCTATTCTAAAAATAATTATCATTTAAGTACTATCGCAAAACACCACCCCTCTTAAAAATAAGAAGAAGTAGTAGAAGAAGTAGTAAAAGAAGTAGTAGAAGGCCTGCGCAAAACATGGCCTTAATGTCGGTGACTGTATCAGAGGACTTTTGTTGGTAGCTCCGTCGTTGATTTTAAGTCGGTAAACCTGTGTCAGTCACAGTCATTTGGTCGGTGGCTTCGAACGCCAGGGTTCAATTAGATTTAATTCGCTTGAAGGTGGAACATTCAGGAACATTCGCTCAAACCCGTTCGAGTCTACCACGAACTAAGGCTATTTTGAACTTATCTTTGTATGGTGGGCTAGTTGTGATATATATTTTATTGGACCAATCTTTGTTGGGCTTTGTACATTTTTTTGACCCACATCATCAAGTCCCGAGTTTAAGGACTATATATAGCTCTTGAAATTTCTCAATTATTTTGCCTTGCTCCTTTTTCTTGCCCCTTTGACCCATCCTTGAAACCATTGATGTTTCATCCTCACTCGATCTTCCTCTACCGCTTCCTGTCAGATCTGCCTCCAGGTACACCTCTGTGCTTCTATTTCAACGCTTATTTTTCTGAAATACTGCTATTTTCTCATATGCAATACTAGTTGGGTAGCATAACATGGTTAAATTAGGCAACTATAAGACTCTAGGGGTTGTTCCTCACTGCCAAATGCAAGGCCAAAATCCGGACTCAGAGCCAGGGAGTCGGGGTGACTAACTGGCTTGCTCATATTCAGGTGAGTTCGGGCCCTCGTATGGTAGTTTAGCAAACCCCCCTAGAGGCAGAATTCGACCGGCCTTATTATCCTTCATAGTATAATAAGGCCGGTCGAATCCTTTGTCTCATATGTCGTTCTAATTAATGGGTGAATCGGGAAATGAAGCCTGCATTTCCCGATTACCTCATTTTAGCTTACCCCCAATGCCACCCACCTCATTTGGTTCCTAGTGATATGCCAAATTTTAAATTTGCAACCAACTCATGAAAGGGTTCTCACCTTCTTCAACATTACCCTTAATACTCACTTTACCGACAACAAGTTTGTCTACCTACAACCTTGGCGTCGAATGCAGATCAAGAGTTTCTCACTTCCTCCCAAGGGGATTGGAAACCATTATTCTCTTACGTTCGCGTCCTCCCAATAGTTACCATTTTTTTTACCTCCAAGATACTTGTTTTAATGTCTTTTGTCCATGTTTGGTCTTTGATTAACTCTCCAATATTTATTCCCTCGCCTCTCCGATTTTCTTTGCCATCAACTTTTCTGAACTGCTTCGAGGATCTGCCAATGACACGCAACTGCTGCAACTATCGAGGTTGTCGCTCGTTTTTAGTATAATACCCCACTCCTATACCCAAGTTCACATGTACTTTCTTCATTTCAAAAAATGAATGCCTTCAAGCGACCTTGGTTCTTAGTCTACTTCACCTTATTCTATGGAGGAAATCAACGAGATGGTCGGATTAAGATCATTCTAGACTCATGATTTTAATCATCTATTGGCGGGTTTGAAATGCCTTGATGAAGACGTGCATGTCGTGCATAACACCATTAGTTTTGCCCTCGAGACCTTTGAGGACAACCTCCAACAACTTCAAACAATCAAAAAAATTACAATGGACTTGCAAAGCACACTGAGTGGTTCAATTACTGAGCTTAGTCCTCCTCCTCCTATGAGTGCCAAATATTGACAAATGGTGATGGAGTACGAGTAACCTATGGAGAGATTTGTGGCATCGAGGACCTTTTATTGCTTGATGAGGATGATCAACCCTCATTTGGTGATAAACTTCAGCTAACCGAATTATCCATAGCAGCCCAAGGCGAGTCCAACCATTTCCTAGGTTGACTTTGCCAGCTTATCTGAAAAGCTTACACTGTCTTTTGTTGGATGCTCCTTAGGAAATCTTTTGTAGATAGAACTAGGCATTGTAAGCTCGAACTGATGGATATTTTTTTGTTGTACATGTATTCCCATTGCTGTTTGTGCTCTCTTTTCATAGTAGATGACTTTCTTTCCAGCTCTTGTGCGGCCTCGAGCTTTTATCGTTAGTAATTTTTATGCATATCTATTAGATGCCTTGAATGGAGGGTATTGCCGATTTTCTCTAGGAAGCATGATAGCTTCCTCCAAAACTTAACCCATGAAATATCTCAAAAAGATATTCTACATTTTTCCAGGAAGCGCATTAGCATCCTTCAAAACATAATCCATGAGGTACCTTGAACAACAATCCATGAGATACCTTGAATGAGGTATTGCAAGCTTTATTCGGAGAGCGCGGCAACATCCTTCGCTTCATCCCATGAGATACCTCGACCGAGATATCGTATATTATATTTGGGGAGCGCGATAACATCCTACAAAACTTAATCCATGACATAACTCAAATGGGATATTGTAATCCTCTTTGGGGAGCATGATAGCATCCTCCGAAATACAATATTTCAGAAAGATGAAATTTATGCGCAAAAGGTACAAAACAACAAATAGCCATAGCTTACTTCCCTAGCGATAGAATTTTTTCAATTTGTTGATCTATTGAAAATGCTCCCTTCCATAGTTTCCAGGATCCATGCTCAAGCTTTTGTTATTTTCTATGATGCTTCCCAATTTGGGCCAATCTCTCCCATGTATTTTTCACACTTGCAAAGTACTAAATCCCCTTTCTCACAAGCTTGGGGCCTCGTGCACTTATCCTAAAATGTTTTGTTGTTGTTTTGGTACCTTCGACTACTACTCTCTACCACAATGCTTTTTCCACGAGTAGTTTGATATCCAAATATCGAGCTTTTTGGTTCTCACCAGTTTCATAGTTTGATTCTTAGGGTGTTGATCGCTAACTCGATGGGTGCTACCACACTGGACCCGTAGGCCAGGGAAAAGGGAATTTGTCCCGTGGCCGTTCTTCTGGTTTTGTTGTAGAACCACAATTTTTGAGGTAACTCATCAGTCTGACACCCCTTACTATCCTCTAAAGTTCTCTTCAACTGATCAAGTATGATTCTCTTGGTGACTTCCGCTTGTCCGTTGGCCTGGGGGTTATAGACCCAGTTGAAATTTTGTTGGATTCCTATGTCCTCATACTATTCCTGGATCCATTTTTCCTAGAATTGAGTACAACTATCCTATATTGGGGTGAGATGGACTCCAAACCTGCAGATGATGTTCTTCGAGAGAACTTGATGATTTCAACTTCAGAAATTTTAGCAATAGCTTTGGCTTTGACCCACTTGCTAAAAACTTTAACTTCACTACCATGAACTTCCATTGGCCAATTGACGAAGGTAATGGGCCCACGAGGTCAATCCTCCATTGATCGAAATGGTAAGTTACAAGGAGGCTTTTCATTTAGGTAGTGGGTTGGTGTCTCATATTTTCGAATGCCTGGCTTTTTGGGCATTTTTTCCTATACCCGGCGGCATCTTCCTTCATTGTGGGCCAAAAATGTCCAAGCTTCAATGTTTATTGTGCTAGAGCTCCCTCTTCACAGTCGCCGCCACATGTGACTTCCTTGATACACCTGAGTTACGGGCCCTCCCAATTTCTTTATATAGTTCTTCGGTGATCATTCACTGATACGTGGCTCCAATGTTTTTTCAACCTAAATGGCATCATTGTATATCAGCAAGTTCCTTGATGTGAGACAAACGTGATTTTCGTTCGGTTTCACGAGTGGAATTTGGTGGTACCCCTGGTATACATCCATCATGCTCAAGAGATTGCGTTGCCCAAAATAGCATTGACAAATAAATCGATAGAGTAGAGAGGGTAGGGGTTTGTTTTGCAATGCTTGTTTAGATCCAATATATCGATGCACATTCCCCATTTTCTTCCAACTTTGGGCCATAGGACTACATTTGATAGCTACTTGGTGTATGGTGCTTATTTGGTACATATTTTGCTAGGAGCAACCTATGAACCTCCAATTTGATTATGAGAGCTTCTTTTAGAGAAAAATTCCATTTTTTCTATTGTACAGCTTGGCGATTGATGTGTATCAAATTAATACTCTCAAGTTTACGAATCGGTGTAGTATCAATAAGCTAACCCTAAGGTTGAATGTCTTAAGGATTCAGGTTACTTTTAAACCTAGAGGTTGCTACCCTAAATTGCTTACTTATTGGAATGAAAGCGTGTAAAGTTGGTTGGTTGGTTGATTAACTAATTGATGTGGGACAACAAATACTGGTAAAAAACCCATCAAATGTCAAGCCCATTCAACCTTCAACCTCCATTATCACAAATGGAAGAATTCTCTCGAACTCTCTCGTCTACGTCCACGGTTGCATGAACAGTACCTTCTCCTCGTCTCCTCTGTCCCACAGCCTTGCTAGAGCTTTGAATTGGTAATATACCCCTAAGCTGCAACCTCCTCTCTCTAGGGACACCAGCAGGTGCCCGGGGAGCTATCCTTACTACCCCTCTTGTTGACTCCCGCTAGTTTTCCCCTGCTTATGTAGATCTACTCTGCCCTTCCTCTGTTCCTCTTGCCCTCGATATCTCTTCTCCCATACTTCACCCTTATCTGAACCCTCTGGATATACCATTAGTACATGGCTCCCGTAAGCTGAGGAACTATGAGAGATAAATGGACCATCCCCTCACAACAATTGAGGATGATGAGAAGAAGTTACAGTAAGATGCTCCAAGGAATGTATTCCCCTTATCAATGGCCGAGTAACCTAAGGTATACCATACCTATACCTAGGCAAGCAAGGATGCAAGGTAGGACAAATCTAGACCCCCGAAGGAGAGAATATAGCTACAGGCTGGGACCAAGCTCTCTACCTAGATTCGTTACTGAAGGAACCTCCTATGCCAGCATACTAAACCAAAACTTGAATGTGGATAGGTTACATCCTCCACACTCTATAGCATTTATGAGGGCTAGCCATGGTTGGAGGAAAACCTTCTTTATTACTAACTTCCCTCCAAACTGTCCCTGTGAACAGTTAGAGAAAACTTTGAGGAAAAGTGGCGATCTCCAAGTACTTGGACTGAGCAGTAAGAAAGGTCAAGATGGCCGCCCCTTTGCATTTGTTGAATTTGGTCAGATTGAGGATCCTCAAACCCTGTTGTATTGGTTTGAACAATAGATGGATTGGTACTTATACACTTCGAGCGAATGTAGCTAAGTATCCTCTTGTTGGTAGGAAAAATGGTCACATTAATAATAGGGTACCAAAGAGGGAAAAGGAAGCTGCTCCCATGGTCATTTAGTCTAGGACTAAACTGGAAAACGTTCCAGTGTCATTTGGTAATCCGGTACAAGGATAGTCATCTAAACCTCAGATGAAGATAGCCCAACATCCCAGGAAGAATCCCCAAAATACTGCTAAGAAAATCTGGAAGGAAAAGGCAGTGCAGTCTTCACAGGATAAATCCTTCATATTGAAATTGGCAGGAAGTAAAGTACTTGCATTTCTTGAAAGTAAAGTAGGCCTCCTGAAGTCTAAGGATGGACAATGAAGTAGGCCTCTTGAAAGTACTTGCATTTCTTGAAAGTAAAGTACTTGCATTTCTTTAAAGAGAGTTGGATACTATAACCTCATGGCTTGCTCTATTGAACCTCCTTCAAGATAAGGTGTGGTTATCAGATTGGCTAGTTGCTCCCTTAGCTGATTGGAATGAGTTAACAGATAACGTTAGCAATACCAAGCTTGCATGGATAAGAATATGGGGCCTTCCACTTCTTGCTTGGTCAGATGTATACTTGAATTAAATTGGACAGTCTTTAGGAAACCTAATCCGATTAGATAGTTCCATTGGAAACTAGATGGAAATAGTCACCATGCTTCTGGAACTGGAGATTTCACAACCGGTTCCTCCTACCTTGTCTGTGGAGCTTAACTCGTAGATATAATCTTTATACAATAAGTAGGTAGACAGGCAGGAATCCTCCCTTCTATGGTCTGAACTATCTTCCTCTATTTCAGAGGAAACTTTGATGATGGAGGAGTCTGACTCTGATTCATCCCAAAGCCTGCCTCATGCTGAGATTTATCATAAGCTGCCAGCTACTCCAGACCCATCATGTCACTCGGGTATTATTGCCTCCCCACATGATCTTGCTAATACTAATTCGTCTAATGCAGGACTGACTAGCAACTGGACAACCCCCAAACTTGAATGGTGGCCAGCATCTGGGATAACATAACTCCCCATTCTATGAATGAAGAGGAGGACTCTACTAAACAATTTATGCAGTCTATAGGGAAGGACCAGGACAACTCATTACAAGATCAGCAGGATGACTTCCCCCCTCTGCAAAAGACTCCAGAGATGAACATGAACATTTCTTCTCCTAGCAAAGGTAGAAGGAAACTTGGTCCTAGGGAAAAAGGGCCTTGCACAAGAAGCCTGACTAGGAAAGAATTGGCTACATCACACAAAAAGGAATTAGCAACGTTGGATAGTTGGCTGGAACGACTAATGGATAAACAATTACATAATTCCAAGCTCACCAGGCATGATCCAGCTAATACTAATACAGAAATGTCCTCTCATCCACATGATAACAGTGAGCTTGATCGCATTATAGAGATGGGGCACAAAATGGGAATAAAATATGGGAAATCAAGTGCCCTCTCCAGATCTATGCTAGCTAGCATACATAGCTCAGCCAATATGCCCATCTCAAAGAGAAGAACCAGGTTAGGGAAGGTCCACAAAATTAATGAAGTGGATAATCTTTAATGTTAGAGGGCTGGGGGGAGTGGTAGGAAGAAAAGAGTAAAGGAGCTGATTTCCAACCACAGGGTAGACTTCATAAGCTTATAGGAAACAAAACTGGACAAGGTAGAAAGGAGGCTTTGCCAAAAGCTTTGGTACAATGAACACTTTGACTAGGCCTATACTAGCTCCGTAGGACAATCTGGTGGTTTTTTATGTATGTGGAATAGCCAGAGATTCCGAAAGATAGGCATGTTCTTTGGTAAGGGATTTCTTGGCATCAAAGGTTTCTGGAATCATGAGGAAGTCATAAGCAATATGGTGAATGTCTATGGCCCATCTGACCTGCAACTGAAGATGG
>JAOWBN010188718.1:0-16011 GCA_028565015.1 Pinguicula moranensis | reverse complement strand
TCTAATCTTCTCTATCACATTCTCGGTCTCTTCCTCCCTCACATGGCGGAAAGATTGCACCCTCTTGTTGCTCAACAAATGGAGCACGCTAATGCTTCTCATCTGCCTCCAGTGCTCGCCGTAAGGTGCAAACGCCACATCCCTGCTGCCGTATATGAGCTGATCAGCTATTCGTGATTTGGGTTTGTTTGAGAAGATTAAGTCCTGGTTTTTCAGCATCTCTTGTGCTGCATCAGCTGAGGATGCAACAAGAACAGGGACACGGCCAAAATACATGAGCATGAGGGGTCCGTATCTGTTTGCCATGGCCTGCAGAGATCGGTGGGGAAGCTGGCCGAGCTGGTGGATGTTTCCGATGATGGGGAAATTTGGCGGAGATGGTGGAAGACGTTTCCGGCGACTTGAAGTGACACTGGCCCTGGAGAGCCATTTGTGGAGGAAGACGATGAAGAAAATGCAGGATGAAAAACCAGCAAACAGCGGGAGAAAACTAGACATTTTTTTTTATTTCATTCTTCCTAACAAAGTCAAGAATATATAGATATATTATCCACATGCATAATAAGAAGACTTCTAAGGGACATATGTGCCTTGCCAGGGCATGACACGCGCTATATGTTGATGATGATGAATCGTAGACTCGAGAGGTGGAAGATAGAAATCGTTGCAGGCGAAAATATGCCCCACACCCAGTTCACCAAATTCATTTGTCATGAAACTTTGGTGTAAATGTAACCGTTACTATGGAGGTCGCGAGTTCGGAATTCGCTGTCACTCTGGATTAGTCGGAGGGCTCAATGGGCTCGAAGGATACCGGTATAGGGGCCCACGCTTACAGGTTGTCAGCCAATGGCAGCACCTGGGACACAAATTGCCCAAATGATCGACCTATATTACCTATAAAAAAAAAAAAAATTTAGAATCAGTTCATTAGACCCATGTCAATTTGGGGCCCACATGGAAAATAACAGACGGCTTGGATTGCAAAACCCAACCCGCAATACAAAAATAAAAATAAGTTAGATTTACCCGATCCGTTCATTTGCCGACTTTTGCATTCAATCACGTAGATTAGCTATGTATACCATTTTTCCATTCAATGCAATCACGTAGATAAGCTATGTACAACATTTTGCCAAATCGTAGCTTACAGAATCATCATTTTATAATGATCATTTACAGGAATTTACAGGAAAACTCTCCTCACATCAACAATAGTACTCTATCCGACATTGAAATGTCACAATAAATCAAGAAAAAGAAAAAGTGCTGGAAAATTGTTGCCTGTCTCTCTTCCTACCTTCAATGAGATCTCAATTCCTGGAGATATTTACTCACTTGCTGTGCGGAAAGAAACAATGCATCTGCAGCCAAAAAGAGTCCAACCTGCAAACAAAGACGTTTCTTCTTCCTTTTAGTCTATTCTTTTATAGGCAGGCCAACACCAATACCATTAACATTACTCCAAATTCATGACTTGTGACCAAGGCGA
Organism: Pinguicula moranensis; assembly: GCA_028565015.1. Taxonomy (NCBI): domain Eukaryota; kingdom Viridiplantae; phylum Streptophyta; class Magnoliopsida; order Lamiales; family Lentibulariaceae; genus Pinguicula; species Pinguicula moranensis. Next base: position 14,519 of record JAOWBN010188718.1, on the reverse strand, counting down.
AGCCAGAAACTGAGAAAGGCATGGAGTTAGTTTACCAGACGGGCGGAAAAAACTAATCGGTAACCCCAGCCCTCCTTGGCAGCTGCAGCTCGCTGTTGATCAGTCCACCTTCCATACAAAATAATTATACATTGCAATTAAGATATGTAGAAGAAGGAAGCAGGAAATGAAAGACGAGTTGGGGAATGTAAGACAACTCAACAAGTATATGACACTGAAGAATGAATATGGTAATCAGGAAGGCTACCCGAGAAATCCAGAAAGCCCCCCAATGCCTGCGAGTTTAAAAGGCTGAGGGCCATCCCGTTCAAGATCCTGGAAACAAAATTTACAATTTGTTTTTTTCACTAAAGCTGAAAACCGGAACAATGAAATAAACAAAGAAAAAGAGCAGAAAAATCCACCTCTTGTTCAGCTGCCTCGAGGCCTCCTTGAACCCAGAAGAGGTTTTGGTAACCAGCATTGAGCAAAAGTTCACAAGCAGCAAGGGATCTGTTTGATTATAGAACGGAAAAATATGGAATAAAATGTTATTTATCATTCAAACAACATGGAAACCAACAAATGCTTGTCTATCCAGCTATGATCATTTCCAAGACAAAGTAAATCTCACCTCAAACCCTTCTGGCATGCCACGATAAGATCAGTGTCTTTTGGGAATTTATCCTCAACTTTTGACAAGAATTCCCTTTTGAGAATTACAAAAGATAATCAACGCAATACAAATCGAACGTATATCAGGACACAAACAAGCATAGTTGAGATATGATATCATACTGCTTGTAAGATAATGTAGGGATGCCACTCCACCATCCTCCTGAAAGTAGAAATTATGCACCCATCACTTCTTGAAGAATAAGACAATGCTGTGGTCCAAGAGATTTCTACAAACATATAAGTCCGCACATCATAGTCTGGTTCCTTAATTGTCCTTTCACGGTACTTGAATGTCAACCAAGTACACGTGAACTTGGAAGCTTTTCTCATCTTGATAAGGATGGCATGGAAACTTTAGTTTTAGCAAAGCACTTACTACTAAAACTTAAAATGAATCAGTACAATTCATAATGTAGTTCAGCAAGACACTTTCTTGTAAAATGTGTGACAGAGAAATGGATGTTCAAGTACCCATTAAAAATTCGGTGACCTTCCTTGAAAGAGTACCAGCATCCAATCCGTCATCAACATCAAATATTGGAATCCAAGCAGAACCCCTGACCCATGCCTGAAGATACTCGACGACAACATTTGTCCAATAATAAAGATTATATCAAACCAAATCAAGAAATTATGAAGAAATAATGAAAAGAGGATCTTGCAGAAAATCATCAAGAAAGTTTTAAGTACAAAGTAATAGATTTAATATAAAGTCATCAAGAAATCAGAAAATCATGAGATAACCCCCAATAAGAGCTTACAGGACAAATAAACAGAACTCCTATACAGAGAAATAGAACTAATGTTTGCCTATCCCTGGACACAGAAAAATGACAAGAACAAATCAGAGTAAAATAAAAGTATATAGACCTTTTCCCGCTCCGTAGAGGGACGAACATCGAGTAAGGTTTTATTAGCAAGTTGAATGGCATATCCAGCTTCTCGTGGAGTTAGAACTTTGACTTTCCCATTCCTCACCTTACATAGGGGGGAAAAATTCCATCAGTCATCGCTCTAAAGTAGCAAATATCATAGCCAACATTAACAAGATTTAGAACAAATGAATTAACCTCCATGGTTAACGGTAGCAGATTTCAAACTGACCCTTAGAAGATAAGAAAGAGCAGAAGACAATGATCTTGCCTTAAATCCAGTGTACATGCACACTCTATTTTGCACATAACCAAACCTTTAATAAAATTATTTTTTTATAACTCCCTTTCTACTAACTTACTTTCAGATGAAAATGCCATTCAACAAAGTATAACAGCTACGTCCATATATTGCTATAAGCAATTGCACAATAAACAACAGATACTGCTCTCCCCTAATGCGAGCATTTGAATATTTTAATTACTCAAAGATTTTCTACTAGGTAGTCATTCCATAACTTTAATCAAAGAAAAATTATTTTTACAGTGAAGCTTTTAGCATTTAGCAGAGTGCCGGGTAAAAGTTACAATTAACAAAAGATTCTGACTTTAGAACATAGCGAAGTACAGATGCAACAGTAGGCATTATTTTATAAAACAGATGCATTAACCAATTATGATCCCCACAATATCATCCATTACTGCAGCAAAGCCAATCCACTTGGAATATGTAAGTTATACCCAAATCCTTTTATTTACTACAAAGCAAAAGGTTTTCCTTTCAAAACTTCCACAATTTGTAAAAACAACGTCCTATGGATCTGACCAAAAGGAGTCTGATACACTCGACCCCAAAAAATTCAGTCCCCAATAATTCCAAAAGATTAGAGAAAATAAAATAAGGCAATAAAACATCACCATAGCATCCCATCTCTTTTTGGCAGAAGCCATATCTTTCATTTGCTTCACCTCATACTCTTCTTCAACAACTTGCATTCTTATGCCAGCCCCAAACTAAAACAACACCAAATTACACAAAATAAAAGAACCAAAGTTTCAGAAATATTATCAAGAGATGAATAACTATAATTTTTTTTGGGTATTTGAGATGCCTAACAATAATGACAAAGAGAAGTACCAAAAAGATAAACAAATGCAAGAAAAAAAATGCAAACAATTTTACATCACGACAAATCCTTAGGCTCGAGAAAGATGGACTTGAAGCAAACGCCGTGAGAGCCGAGCCCGTACGGCTATCCCATTTTCTTGGTCTGTCAGGAAGTTTCAGAGCACAGATGGGTGAGAACTGAAGCCCCAGAGTTTGCATTTGCTAAGAGTAAATAGAAATCCCAAACTTTGAACTGTTGCTTATTCTTCCTCTTCCTTATTTTCAGATTAATCGAGCTGCGGTTCCTGCTACATGAATACAAAGAGCACGTTGCAGTTATTCTAATTTTCTACATATTCTTATCCTGTCGAAGTTTTTCTACGGTGAAGTTTAATTTACTCTTAAACTTGCTAATGAGTCATCATTAGTAAAATAATTATATTAAATTTTTGTGACTATATTAATAAAGTTGTTAAAAATTAATATATTAAAAAAAATAATTCCATTCTTTTTATATAATTAAAAAAATAAGTATGCAATACATCATAAAATACCAACTTTATTGTAAATATATGGGATATGTTATTATTGATTATCCTTTTTCATTTTTTTTAATAATACTTCAACACCTCTAATAAATATATAGGCAATTGAGAAAAAATAATTTTAATCCCGTAAATTAGCTCCCAAAACAATTTTAATCCCATAAATTTAAAATTATAATTTTGATCCCAAATTTATAATTTTATAGTAATTTCAGTCTCAACTTAATTTTTAACTTGTTTCAATTTCTAGATAAATTTATTTTAATAATATTAAATATAACATTTTAATAATTTTTTATTTTTTAACTAATAATAAATAAATGCTTGGGAGACTGGAAGATTTATTTTTTGATCTTAAACATGAACTGTTAAGAAGAATTCTTGAGCCTGATTCTCGATAATGATGCTGGTTTGAGAGAATTTGTGTAACCCATAAAATAAATTAAAAATGAAGCGCACTTGGTAATAGTCGATAGACTTATCAAAAAAAAAAAAATAGGTCGATAGTTGAGTTACCATGGAAGGCAGGTAGAAACTGGAGATCCTCTATTAAAAAATAGAAACGGGATGAGCCATCGTTTACTGTTGTGTCTATCGATTATTAAATTATATGTTAAAATAAGCTTAATGTAGTCCATATTGAGTTTGAGCTATAATATTATATATAGTCAAGAATTTGTGTGAATAAAGTATGAGTTTTTTTATTATTTATCATAATTACAAAATTTTATTTACAATTTTGCATACAGAGTTGAAATTTAATTAGCTTCATAAATCATGGAAGTTCGCCGTTCGCTGCAGTCCATCCAAACAGTCCCTTTCCGATTAATTGATGGAAAACAAAAGTCAAGTGGAAGCCAGAGGAGATAGAAAAGAATAACACGTAAATCGGTTTCATGGTACGGCTTTAATTTTTGAGTGTCTATAGCGATAGTGTAGCGAAAAATTGATATATCTATCGCTATCGCTATACCGCTTTCGGCGGTATAGAAGAAGCGGCGAATGAAATGCATTCCGCTATATTAGTCAAAGCGATAGCGATTTTTCGCTAATACCGTTATTATTAACTTAATTTAAAAAAAATATAAATATAAATTCAAGAATTTTATAATCTGTGTTAGCCAAGAGTCACAAGATATGAGTCAAGAAGCATTTAATGACACAACAAATGAACTCAAAGCTCAAGACAACTCAAGGCTCAAGGCTACATTATCAAAGATCAATACAAAGCTCAAGACAAATTGTATCAATTCTCAAGACAAGGAGAAGATGAACCAACCTATTGAAACTTTATATAAACAAGCTGAAATGTAAACAAGCGTATGCAAGGCACTAATGGAAATCTCTGTGTTTGTTCCTATGTCTTCTTCAACTACAATGCCTTGTTCACCAACACACACTATCACTACTCAAATAAACTCAAACTTCCGCAGCATCAAATCCTTCATGGTATCAGAGCTAAACTCAAAGGTTTAACAGCCTATGTCGATCCTTCTTCATCAAATTCACCTCTGAACAAAACTGTTCTTTTTCAGAGATACCAAAAATTTCTATCCTATCTCCTCCTTCTTCTTCTTTACAAAACTGTTCTTCTTTCCTCCTCACATACTGTTCTTCTTTCCTCCTCAACATTACTCTACTCAACAGCATCTAAAAACTCTCCTCTCATCTACCTAAATTCCTATTCCCGTGCCTGCTTATTCTTCACTTCACAGTAACACCACAATTCCAAAAACTCGTTCAAACCACACCAAAGCATTACTTCTCTCTACAATGGCCCTACCACAAAACAACAACTTTCCATTATCCTTTGCCGAATTTGCACATCTAGTAACCATCAAACTTTCCCCTTCAAATTACCTCTTTTGGAAAAATCAAGTTCAAACTTTACTCACACAGCACAATCTTCTTGATTATGTAGATGGTACCATCCTTGAACCTCCTCTTCAAGACACCACTGACCCTACCAAATCCAATCCCGCCCATGCTACCTGGAAAGCCACAGATAGTCGCTTATATTCACTCCTCATCTCCACATTATCCAATGATGCACATGGTGTCATCATTGGTAAATCCACAGCGCATCAAGTATGGAATGCCTTGGCAGAGGAATACTGTAAATCAAGCCTATCTCAGGAGTTAAGCTTAAGAGATGATTTACAGCAAATCAGGCGTGGAGATTTACTTGTCAAGGATTACTCCCGCCAATTCCTTTCCCTCTGTGACCAATTGGCAACGCTTGGAAGACCAGTCTCACAGCTTGATCAGAGCCACTAGTTCCTGCGAGGGTTGGGAACAGATTTTCAGGCGTTTGCAAGTTCTCAACTATCCATGGATCCTCTTCCGGCAGTAAGAGATATTATAGCAAGAGCCGAAAATTTCCAAGCTTTGTATAATCGTACCATACCTGCGTCTGTACATCCACTGGCGTTTGCTGCTTCCCTCGGAACACCGAATTTGACGCCCCCACAAGCTCCTCTCTCTGCCGCTACACCAGCCTCTCCGGCAACACCACCCTCCAGTATATTTCTCTGTCCTCCCACACCGCTGCCGCCCTCCATTCCGCAGTACACTCCTCAATTCACGCCCGCTGCTCAGCCTCCACGCCATCCTTGGCACGGTGGTGATTCTTCTCGCGATCGTGGCCGTGGCAAACGTGGTCCCCGATGCCAAATCTGTGGAGATTATGGTCACTTTGCCGATGCTTGTCGTTCCCAGTACTCCGCTCTCACCTTTCCCGGCGGAACCCCTCAGGCGAACACTGCGGCTGTGTCTCCTTCACCAAATCACAACCCCATACCCAGTCCTCATTTTGGGCCGATGCCGCAGATTTCCCCAAATCCTTCGGGACACCCAGCGAATCCTACAGGCTTCTCCTCCTTTGGGCCAACAGCTTTTGATATGGGCCTCACACCGGGACATCTAAATTCTTCAGCCCACTTTGCCCCTTCTGTAGCTCCAGCCCACTTACCGCAATATTCCTCTCATGGGCCACAACATTATCAAGCCCACACTGCAGTACATATTCCTGGCCCAAATCAGAATTTTGGCACTGTTCAGACCTTCGGCCCACCTACTGGCCCCGGATCAGTTTCGCACTTTGACATACCCACTGGGCCTTCGAACCCATGGTTTGTTGGGCCCAACTTCTACGGGCCATCTCCGGTTGGAAGCCGTTCCAGTTCCTCTCTTGGCCTACTTGGTCCACCACCAGCAGTCACTCCCTCTCTTCCCAACGCCTCCATCTCTGATTGGTACATGGATACTGGCGCATCTGCCCACATGACAACTTCTTCAACTGGTCTTGATCAAATAGCTCCTTGTACAGGTAATACTCACGTTGTGGTAGGCAACAGTGCTCCCTTAGCCATAACTCATACTGGTACTACCTCTGTTACTTCACTTCCTCTGTTAGATGTTCTAGTTGTTCCCTCTCTCACCAAAAATCTTCTCTCTATCAGTAAATTAACATCTGATTTTTATCTTGCCATCACATTTATTGATCACTGCTTTGTCATTCAGAGTCGTCACACAGGGCAGGTGGTGGCCACCGGACGACGTGATGAAGGCCTGTATGTACTTGAACGCAGCACTCCCACATTTGCCTCCTTACTCACGGTCTGTCATCTTCATGGCTCCTTTGACTTATGGCATGCTCGCCTTGGTCATGCATCATCATCTACTGTGGCACTATTAGGTCGTCAGGGTCACATTTCTCTCAGTTCCCCACCCCCATCTTCTCATTTATGTGTTTCATGTGAAATGGCCAAAAGCCATAGACTACCTTTTGTATCAAATGAAAAACGAGCCACTCGGCCACTTGCTTTAATTCATTGTGATCTTTGGGGACCATCTCCCACATTAGCATTACATGGCTATCGCTATTACGTTGTTTTCATTGATGACTATTCCCGTTTTACGTGGCTTTATCCTCTCAAGAACAAATCCGAATTTTATGATACCTTTTTACATTTCCATACCTTTGTTGAAAAACAACACTCCACAGTCATCAAAAAATTTCAAAGTGATGGAGGCACCGAATTTACTAGTCATCGTTTTCAAAATCACTTACGTAGTCATGGTATTCATCATCTCCTCTCATGCCCATGTACACCTGCACAAAATGGTCGCGCTGAGCGCAAACATCGCCATATCACTGAAATGGGTCTCACTCTCCTTTTTCACTCCCACGTTCCACTCTCCTACTGGGTTGATGCGTTCAGTACAGCAGCCTACATCATCAACCGACTGCCATCATCTCTTCTGAAAGGTACATCTCCTTTTGAGTTACTCTATGGATCTCTTCCCCGATATGATCATTTTCATCCTTTTGGTTATCGTGTTTTCCCATGTCTTCGTAACTATGCTCCTAACAAATTTGCTCCTCGCAGTGTCCCTTGTATTTTCCTTGGGTACAGCTCTTCTTACAAAGGTTTTCGCTGTCTTGATCCATCCTCTTCCAGATTATACATATCTCGTCATGCCCGTTTTGATGAGACCTGCTTCCCTTTTCACCACTCTTCCCCCTTTCCCTCTCTCTCTGATCTTACTCTCTCTAAATTTTCTGAGCCCCTACAGACTTCACCCCTCTCTCATGCCACACCTCCCATTCCCCTATCTCCACCGCATCCTTCACCCTCCCCTACTTGTTCCACATGTTCACCATCTTCATTACCTACTGCCCCTGATGTCATTTCTTCATTCACACCACTTCCTCCTATCTCCCTTCCCTCTGACACCTCCCTTCCCTCTGACATCACCCCTTCATCTTCCTCCCCTCCCAACCCCGTTGCCTCAACTTCTTCCCCTCTTTCCCCGATCATACCTATCTCTCATCCCATGATCACTCGTGCCAAAGCAGGAGTTTTTCGTCCAAAACTCTTTGCAGACCATTGCACCACAGCACCTACCGCTCTCCTCTCCACCTTATTAACTTCTAAAGAGCCTCGTGGGTTCCTCTCTGCTGCTAAAAACCCTGCCTGGATAGCCGCCATGGATGAGGAGATCTCTGCCCTCCATCAGAACCAGACTTGGGATCTTGTTCCCCGACCATCTGGCGTCAATATTGTTGGCTCCAAATGGATTTTTTGTACCAAATATCTCTCGGATGGCTCTGTTGAACGACTTAAGGCCCATCTTGTTGCACAAGGTTTTACACAGGTTCCTGGTATTGATTATTTTGATACATTTAGCCCTATTGTAAAAGCCACCTATGTTCGTGTGGTTGTCTCTATTACTCTTTCTCGTGGCTGGCCTTTTCGCCAACTGGATGTCAAGAATGCCTTCTTAAATGGCCATCTGTCTGAGGCTGTTTACATGAAACAACCACCTAATTGCATTCATCCAGTGTACCCCGGTCGTGTATGTAGGCTCAAGAAGGCATTATATGGCCTGAAGCAGGCTCCTCATGCTTGGTTTGACTGCTTTAGTATTTTTCTTGGCTCCCTTGGGTTTGTCTGCAGCCGTGCTGATAGATCATTGTTTATATTTAGCCGTGACATCGCTACCATCTATTTGCTCTTATATGTCGATGATATTATTATCACAGGTACTAGCACTTCACTTCTGGACAAGTTCGGCCAGCGCCTTCATGCTAAGTTTGCTCTCAAGGATCTCGGACCTCTCAGCTATTTTCTTGGTCTAGAAACTACATTCACTGAGACTAGCCTTCTCCTTAGACAGATGAGGTATGCTCGCGACATTTTGGCCCGTGCTCAACTTCTTCACAGTAGCCCTGTTAGCACCCTGATGGTGATCTTACAATATCTCTCCTCTGAGGGTGATCCGCTACCTGATCCTACCATGTATCGCTCATTAGTTGGCGCCTTGCAGTACCTCACCATCACTTGTCTTGATCTCACTTATGGATTCAATTCTGTCAGTCAACATATGCATGATCCCACAGAGCTCCATCTCCAGGCTGTTAAAAGGGTTCTACGTTATATGTCACGGGCACCCTCTCCATGTGTCTTCAGTTCTCCGCCTCCTCTGCTATTGACTTCATCACTGCCTACTCTGATTCTGACTGGGCTGGATGTCCTGACACTCGACGTTCTACCTCCGGTTTTGCTATCTTTCTCGGTGATAATCTTATCTCTTGGATCGCCAAGAAACAGACCACAGTGTCCAGGTCAAATTGTGAATCTGAATATAGAGCTCTTGCTCTTACCACTGTAGAGGTACTATGGCTTCAACACTTGCTACATGATCTCAGGATTCCACTATCTCAACCACCTGAGCTTCTTTGTGACAACATTAGTGTCATCTTCTTGAGCACAAATCCCGTCTCCCAGAAACAGGCAAAACATGTCGAACTGAGCTATCATTTCACTCGTGAGCAGGTACTTACCGACACAATCTGCCCTTGGTTCATTCCCTCTCACTTGCAGGTTGCTGACATCTTCACCAAAAGTCTATCTCGGGAGCTTTTTACCTTCTTTCGGTCCAAGCTTCGTGTGGTGGTCAACTCCATGCTCAGCTTGTGGAGGATGTTAGCCAAGAATCATCAAATGATGTTAGCCAAGAGTTATTAAATGACAAAAAAAAATCAACTCTCCTCTCAAGACAACTCAATGCTCAAGGAAACATCATCAAATAACACTACAATCATCAAGACTGATTGTATCAATCCTCAAGACATGAAGAAGATGAAACAAACTGTTGAAACGTTATATAAGCAAGCTGAAATGTAAACAAACATATCAGGCAAGTACTAATGAAGATTCTTACATTTGTTCTTCATCCTCCATGATATCTTGCTCACTTGCACACATTATCACTACATCAAACAACAACAAAACTTCCGCTGCAAACTAGTCTTCAGTAACAGTGTCATTAAAATTACTGTGGTTATTTCAGTATTCTTTTTTTCCTTTTTTGAAAAGTTAATGTTTCGAAGTAACAGTCTCATTAACAATCTCAATATGGGAAGAAAAAAATAAATTAAAGACCCACTTCTCATCTCTATATTTTTGCATAGATTAGATTTTCACTTTCTTAAACAATGAGCACTTTTCTTTAGTTTTTTTTTTAAATAAATAGCATTTTTTATATGTAGAAAATTTAATTTTAAAAAAGCATGTTTTTATCAATATATATATATATACACACATATATATATATATATCAAATTAACAACTTTATCAAATAACGATACACTATACAAGCAAATTTCACTTACCATCCAATATTAATATAAAGTATGAACTATTATTTTTGATTATTTTGATATGTCGCACCCCCAAGAAAAATGGTTGGCTTCGTCCTTATATGTAATATATACAATATACTTCAAATAGATTCGCCCTTGAGAATGTGCGTTTGGCTATGAAGGTTTGATACTGCGATGAGACGAAGCCATGGGTTTTCATATTGAAAGCTTACATTCAATTCTTACAAGATGATATCTCTATACTTTCAAGTCAAAGCATGTTTATTTCTAGCTAAACACACATATACACAAGAAAATAGCTTTGTTATTTTTGTGTAATCCTATCTTGAGATTGAGGTGCCTCACATCATGCTTCATGAGATGATTTTGGACTAACATTACCTTGAGATTAAGATGCTTCTAGAGCAATACCTCACAACCACACCCCACTCCTGCAAGCTGAGCATGGGATGAAAGAACACTAGATATTTGGATCGAAAGAACTCAAAGAGCTCATAGAACAAGCTCTTGGTAAATATGTCAACAATCTGAAAATTAGAAGGGATGAACTGAGTACTGAGAGTGCCAACATGAATTTGTTCACAAAGAAAATAATAGTCAAGCTCCACATACTTCACCTGTTTATGAGAGACTAGATTGGTATTCAAGAAAACTACACTTTTATTAACATAAAGAAGCACTGATGGGCGATTAGAAGAGATACCAAGATCTTGAAGTAAATGAGTGAGCCAGAGTATCTCCGCAGTAATAATTGTAAGAGCTGATACAGGGACTCACAATTAGAGTGAGAGACATTAGTTATGCTTCTTCAGACTCCATGGGACAATATTACCACCAAGAAAGATAGCATAGCCAGAAACCAAAGCAATGTGTGTCAGGACTGCCAGTCCAATTAGCATCAGAGTAAGCACTGACAAAACTAAAACAAGCAGAAGTACAAAACCTAAGACCCATCAAGTACCCTTCACATAATGAAGGATTCTCTTAACATATGATGATAAAGATCTGAGGAGTGTGCATGTACTGGTTGTAGGGGTGAGCACCAATACTGTTAGTATAGGTTATTACAGCGACCTGATACCAAAATTGAAAAATTAATAATTTATTGGTTTTCCAATTTTTGGTATCGGTTTTGGTACCAAAAATAATACCAAAATTATTGGGTCAATTTTGGTTTTACTGATTCGGTATTGGTAAAAACTAAAACCAATTTTTTTTAATTTTTTGATAAAAAAAATGATACTGAAACTGGAAGATTGATACCGATAGGTGTCTATTTTTTTGTTTTGGGTATCGATTTTGCAATCAAAAGCTGGATACTGTACCTTATCAGTTCGGTATCGATTTGGAGAAAAATCGGTATCGATTTAGACAAAAATCGGTATCGATTTAGACAAAAATCGATATCGAATTACTGATAAGCACCCCTAACTGGCTGACAATGTTAACAACATAGGACAAATCCATATGGGTAATAGTGAGGTACTGAAAAGTAGCCACAAGAAAGCGATAAAGAGTCAAATCAGCCAACAAGATACCATCCAAAGTGAGATACTGAGACCTCCATGGAGTACTCATAGGTTTACTATCGAGGAGTTGGGCTTGAGCAAGAATATCATGACCAGACTTCATCTAACTGATAAATAAACCATTATCAATAGGATAAGCTTCAAGACCAAGAAAATAAGTAAGAGAGCACAGATCCTTGAGAGCAAACTTAGTATAAAGATGACTCATTAAATGATCCAGAAGTGAAACATTGTTGCCAGTAAAAATAATGTCATCCATATAAATCGAAAGTAAATAGTAGTTGAGTCACAAATCGGGGGGCATATCGTGACATGCTTCTTTCTAGAGGATGTATCTGCAAAATACCTAACAACCGCGAGTTCATCTCTGCTCGTCGCTACACTCGCCGCACCAAAAATAGGGCTTGGTAGTCGCCGCCACTGGTGGAGGCCTCTATGTTTCTTGTAGTGGCGGTCGTCGCTCTGCCCCGTCTACTCTTGTCTTTGAAGAACCACTCTGGGTATCCAATTCTTTTAAAGCAACGTTCAGTTGTATGTCCCGATCTTTGACAATCAATACACCAAAGTTTAGATTTGTCAATTTCAGTTCCACAGAATGATGATTCGGCCATACCGCGATTTTGCTGCTAACCCGCTTCTGATTCCGTGAGTTAGTTGATGGAAATCAAATATACCTATTTATTTCCTATAATTTTACACATGTTGATAATTATAAATGACTCATTTTAGTGATTTTTATTGAAATAATGACATGATTTTCACTTTGGGTGTTTTATAATTTTTTGTAGGAAAATTAATTAAAGAAGATGGATTTTGGGCCTAACATTTTAAATGTGCAAGCCAATTTCAATTAAAGCCCAAAGCCCATAGTTGACAAGAAGAGCCCTAATTATATATATATATATATATATATATATATATAGATAGATAGATAGATAGATAGATGGATGGATAGATAGAGAGAGAGAAGGCGTGATTGATGATTCTGGTAGAATGCTATTGGTATTGCAAGAACAAGCAGAGCAACATGTTTTTTGCTTCAAGTTGTGTATCATTTGTGTATGAAATGATGGGAATAGCATTCTCATTTTCTGGGATCGAACAAGAGTACTGGGGTACACCTTGAACATGTCGGGAAACAACATATCTTTTGATAAAAATGAAAAAACAAGAAATGACTAATAAAAAAATACAATCCTCTATTTTCTTTGTTGGTAAATGATATTTTTATTGTACAGGCTTTTGGATATTCTAATTATCTGAAAGCAAGTTATCTATAAGTACTTATTCAATGAATTTGTTATTGTTTCATCTTCCATGTTTTTGTTATTGTTTCATTTTGATTTAGTTACTGTTTCATGTTTTATGACTCATTTGGTTGGATGTAAGGACTGAACTTATTGCATTATTCTGGATTGGATGTATCATATGTGTTTTTATGTTATGTCTATGATGTGTATATGTGGTAGGTAAAGTGTTTTGTTTTCTATATAGAAAAATGGACGTAGAGAAGTTGAAGAATATATTGCACAACATGGAGAAGATATTGATGGAGAAAAAGATAATGATATGTTGAATAAGTTGGCTGATGTAGGCCTGGCTTTTTAAGAAGGAACAGGAAGTACGTTGACAATGGCTAAAGGTAAGCCGAAAAACATAAGGCATTGACTTCTCCATGTTGGAAGTATTTTAAGCGATACAAGATAGAGGTAGATGGCCAAGAAGTGTGGAAAGCAGGTCTGAAGCTATTTTCATTCTCTGACTGAATTCTTTCACTGTGTCCCATTGGAATCTTATCTTTGGTTTGACACCACAGGAGTACATGTTGAGCATTATTTTAATCTCGTTGTATACTGATTATTTTCATCATGTAATTAAATAATCGATCGTATGTTCTTCAATCTTATAAAAGTGTGTTTGATAGGCATGTCTCTATTCTATGCAACGAACTAGTACATAGGGGTAAAATTAGCTATTTTTTGAGGGGATGCTGAAGTGCACATTTTTTTAATTTATTGGATGCGAAATTATTAGAATAATGCTATAAATAATATTTTAAAAATTAAAATATTATTTTTTGAATTTTGGGAGTACGGCCACACCCCTCTCACTTTGTGAGACTTCGCCTATGCTAATCCAAAAAATTGAAAATCTGAATCATATTTCGTTTGAATGATTATAATATATTTTCTTTCAAATTTATACATGTTGCACATATTATTCCGAGTTTAAACATACATTGCAATTTAGGGGTTAGGGTTTGAATTTAGAATTATAAGAATATAAACTTATAACTTAATATAACATTTATAGGTATAAATTTACAAAAATAAACTTATAATTTATAATATAAGTTTATTATTTATAATAATTTGAGTAAAAGGCCATTAGCCTTCCTGTACTATACATATTAATCAATTTACTCCCCTGTACTTTCAAAAGAGTCACTTTACCCCACTGTACATTCAAAAACAACCCCACTGCCCCGAGAAAAATTCACGTAGTGCGCGACTCGGCAAATTTATATTCGGTGGAAAAGACTATTTTGCCCTCGTGATAACTGTATGTTTCAGTTCTCTGCTCTCGTGAATTGAGGGCTACATTTCCGTCTTCTTCGGTAAGCTTCCGAGATTGTTG
>JAOWBN010188717.1:0-28208 GCA_028565015.1 Pinguicula moranensis | reverse complement strand
GGGTCAAAGTGTGATTAAGGTAAAGTATAGGGGCCAAATTGAAGTTTTTGAAACTTCAAGGACTTGTATGACATTATGGGGTTATAGATACATGGTATGCACGAACTAACATGTGTAGAGGTGTATAGAAACATCATGGGCAAGGATTTTTAACAACATGACATGTAAGCATGAAGTGTCAATTATTGTAACATATGTAAACCTATGGTTAAATGTTATTCTTTAGCTACAACATGTGTTGACATTTTAGACTCGTGACCATCTATATAAATACCTTATTCATATCACAAATATGTGGAGTTGATCGAGCTTTAAGTCCTTGGTAAAATTGTTGAGAAGTACCACTTGTTGTATTCTCTACATGAGAAATACATGAAATTTTTGGGCAAAAATTTGAACAAGTTTTCTTCTCTTTTTTAAGGCGTAAAGGTTGGAGCTAGCACTCTTTTATACACATATAAGTTATACACTTAGGGTGTATAAAGCTCAAGGGAAGTGGTGGTGTGGACTACTCTAGAGGCACCTGAACACCTCAACGGAATGAGCTTTCTTGCACGAATTAGTGATTCTACAAGATGTACAAAAATTCATTCTCCCTTATCCTATCAAGTTGTGTAAATTAGCAAAGATCCATGGTCAAAAGATCTCTGAAATTTTTGTTATGTATGCTTAACACATACTTATGTTTATGCTTTCGCACAAATTTTGCATCATGACACGTAGTATGGCTTTCGGAGATCTTACATCAGGATGGATCATTGATGGGCATTTTGCATTATTGAAAAAATCAAAAAATGCATAACGCATTTGTTGATGGTAAAGTTGGCGGAATCATTGTAATTCCGCTACTATTACCATTAAGGTAATAGAATGGCGGTAGCAGAATAGTGGATAGCGGTAGCGGTAATGGAACCGCCACCTCTATCTGCTATCTTAGCGGTAATGGTAACGGATGATGTCATTCTGTTACTGCTATTACCTTTATCCATCACTAGATGTTTCTTTTGAAATGATATTCAAATTCTTCGTTTTCTTTTTACTATTTTAACATAATGTATAATTTTTTCAATTGATATAAAGTGTAATTGAATATATGGGTGATTGAATAAAGATGTACCGACAACTGATTTTAAAAAAGTTAAAATTGTTATGGAATGAATGCTACAACGATTTTGGTAATAGATGCAAATAAAAAAATAGTGTTGGATAATATTAAATAGTGTTAAATAGTGTCGAATAGTGTTGAATAGAGTCAAAATTAAATTGAAGGCATAGACATGAATGAATATTTAGGTCATTCCTTGTATAAATATGTACATAAGAGAAGAAGATAAAACGAGAGAAAAAAGATAAAATAAGAGAAGAATAAAAGGCTGGGAGAAAAGAAATTGAGAAAAAAACTTGCATTTGTTCTCGGTAGTTCATTTGCACATATCAAATTCCTTACATTGTTTACACAATTTGTTAAATAGTTTATAACGCATTATCAGCACGACTTTACTACTGAGCTACTAGCTTTTTTGCTGAGGTAAAGTTAAATAATTATTATTATAATATTTAATCATTCTAAATTTGAGTTTGTCTTTGGATATCATGAAAAAAATTTACGTATCATAGATTCTTGATGTGGAAATCCACCTAGATGCTATTGGTCTCAGAGACACCATAAAAGATGCAAATAAAGCATTTCAACAAGATAAAGTGAAAGCAATGATATTTATTTGTCACCATATTTATGAGGGAAATAGAATACCTCACTATAAAAGATCTTGCAGATCTTTGAAAAATCTCAAAGAGAGATATGATCACTAGAAAATGGTAATACATCTAAAAGCTCGTTATGATTGATTGCATTTTGCCTTACAAGATTTTAAATCTTGTTATGTTCAAAATCAGTTCTCAACTGAAGTTATGTGCTGAAAAGATTACCGATGAGGACATGCTAGAGAAAATATTCTCTACTTTTCATGCCATTAATATTCTCTTGCAGCAGAAATACCATGTAAAGGGTTTTAAGAAGTACTACGAACTGATTTTGTGTCATCTTGTGGTTGTACGAAATAATGAGTTACTAATGAAAAATCATCAATCACGTCCATTGGTTTTGTTCCATTCTCAAAAGTTGATGCGAATACATTTAACCAAGTCCCACACCGTGGTCATGGGTGTAATAATTTCAATAATACAAATAACTACCAAGAGTGGGAGAAAAATAAAAATCTGCAAGGTCGTAATATAGAATTTCATGGTAAAAAGAATGTAGAAAATATTTGTCATCGATGTTGGATAAACAATCATTGATCTCATCCTTCTTGTACATCAAAACACCTTATAGAACTTTATTAAGTTTCAAAAGATAAAGGGAAGAATACAGAGACAAACTTTGTCCAAAACTCAACGCAGAATGTAGAATTGAACTTTGTTCAAGACGATTTTCTCCATCACAACTTTGATGCGACACATTTTGATGTTGTTGATTTCAATGTCCACCCCGATACTATGAATAGTGGTGAAAATATTTAATTTTTTTTGTATTTTATCTAACTCTCAGTATTATGCTTAATTTTGATTTTGTTTAATCTTATAGTTACTTATTAATTAAGATAACTATCGATTTATCTAAATTAAATGAGGAAGATGCATGTCTTGCTGACAGTGCAATAACACACATCATACTCAACAATAAAAATATTTTATTTTTCTATCTATAAGGAAAACGTATGTTAATACAATATCTGGTAGTGCAAAATTAATTGAAGGCTCTGAAGAGCACAAATTGCACTACCACGAGGGACATACATCACAATTGATGATGCTTTATTTTCATCTAAGTCTCGACAATTTTATTGAGTTTTAAAGATATTCATCAAAATAGATATCATATAAAGACTATGAACGAAAAAGATGAAGAATACTTTATGCATCAATTATTTCGGGTAACAAATACATCTTAAAAATATTGTCCATAATGTCCACTTGATTGCATTACACAACAATTAGAATGGTTGAAACTTATACTGTTGAAAATTTAAAGACTACTGACACTTTCAAAGTTTGGCATGACCGGTAGGGCCATCCCAAATCATCTATGATGCAAAAAATTATAAAAAATTCATGTGGTTATTCAATGAAAAATCAGAAGATTTTTTGAACCAATAATTTTCATGTGTTGCTTGCTTTCAAGGTAAATTGATTACAAGGCCTTATTAAATAAAGTTGGGTATGAGAACCCTACATTTTGGAAAGAATTTAGGAGATATATGTCGGCCTATACACACACCATACGGAGCATTTAGATATTCTATGGTTTTGATTGACGGATCAAGTAAATGGTCGCATGTATGCTTATTATATACTCGCAATTTAGCTTTTGAAAGATTACTTGCACAAATAATTTGCTTGTGAGCTCATTTTTTTGGTTTTCCAATAAAGAAAATTTGCCTAGATAATGTTGCTAAATTTTTATTACAATTCTTCAATAGCTATTGTATGTCAATTGGAATAACCATTGAACATCATATTGCACATATTCATACAAAAAATGGTTTAGCTGAATCAATTAAACGCCTTCAATTGATTAAAAGACTGATGCTTATGCATTCTAAACCCCCGTATCTTCTTGGGGACATGCAATTTTGCATGCAAGAATACTTATTCATATTAGGCCAACAAGTTATAATAATTTTTCCACGATATAAATGATTTATAGTCAAGAATAAAACATTTCTCATCTAAGAATATTCGGATGTGCAGTATTTATATCAATTGCTCCTTCACAACGCGCAAAAATTGGCTCTCAAAGGAGGATGGGAATGTATATTAGATATGAATCTCTCTCGATAATTAAATATTTAAAAACATAAACTAGAGATTCATTTAAGCAAGATTTGCTAATTCTCATTTTGATGAATCAATTTTTCCAACATTAATGGGAGAAAATAAACAGCTGAAAAAGACAATATCCTTCCATGAATCTTCACTATCACATTTCGATCCTCGTTCTCGACAATGTGAATTTGAAGTTCAAAAGATTATTCATTTGCAAAATTTAACAAATCAATTACCGGATGCGCTTACTAAGTTGAAGACGATAACCAAGTCAAATATACCAGCTGCAAATGCTCCAATTAAACTTAATGTCTCAGAAGGACAAACTTCTACAACCAATGAGTTTAAATCACACATGAAGCGTGGAAGAACAAAAGGTGCCAAAGATAAAAATCCTCGAAAAAAAAGGAACAAGCATAAAGAATGGCCCAAAAGAGGAATAAATCTAAAGCAGAGATCTGTAATATTCCAGAAGAGGAAAAACAATCTCTAGCAGAGACTCTTATTACCTTAAAATAGGCAAATGATATAAATGATGAAATACAGGTACCTAAAAATAAGGATATCTCCATAAATTATGTCGTAATGGAAAAAAGATGGAATCAAGATTAGACAAACTTTGACAATTTTTTTGTTTATAATATAGCATGCGATATAATGAAAGAAAATTGAAATATTGAACCTACATCTATAGAGGAATGTAGGCGCAGACATGATTGACCAAAATGGAAAAAAGCAATTGTTTTAGAGCTCAGTTCTTTAGAGAAACATGAAATTTTTGGACTAGTAGTCCCTATACGAGAAAAATGAGTATTTGTGCGGAAAATAAATGAGAAAAATGAAGTCGTGAGATATAAAGCACGACTTATCATACAAGGTTTTACCCAAAGATCATGCATTGTTTATAAAGAGACTTATTCTCCTGCGATGGATACAATCATATTTCGTTATTTGATAAGTCTGGATGAAAACTTGAAATGCGACTAATGGATGTAGTGACACAGTCTATTTATATGGCTCACAAGAAAATAATATTTATATGAAAAAATCCTAAAGGATTTAAAGTGCCTAAAGCCCAAATTAAAATTTTAGAGAGATTTATTCGATTAAATTGAATAAATCTCTATATAGACTGAAATAATCCGGACGTATGTAGTTCAATTTTTTAACCACATACCTATTAAAGACATGCTATAAAATTATCTAATATGCCCATTTGTTTCTATAAAGAGATCTAGATAAAAACTTGTCGTTATTGCTATCTATGTAAATGACTTAAAAATTATTGGAACTCGTGAAGCTTTATCAAAGGCAGTAACTTATCTGAAGATAAAATTTGAAATGAAAGACTTTGGAAAAAATTTGTATTTTCAAATTGAGCACTTGACAGATGAAATTTTTGTGCATCAATCTAATTATTTGGAGAAAGTGCTTAAAATATTTTTTTTATAAATGAAGCACATCTATTGACTACACAAATAGTGGTGATCACTTGAGAAAGATCCATTCTGCCTTTATGAAGACGTTGAAGATCTTCCTACTTGTGAAGTATCATATCTTAGTGTAATTGGAGCACTAATGTATCTTACTAATAATACATGACTTGATACATCAGTAGCAATAAATTTACTAGCAAGATATATTTCTTCTCCAACTAGAAGACACTTGAATGAAATCAAATATGTTTTTCAGTATTTTTTAGGAATAATGGATATGGGTTTATACTATACCAATGTTTTTAACCCGTAATTAATTGGTTATGCTGATGCTGGATATTTTTTTACTTGTGTAGGTACAATAGTTTCGTGACATTCTATTAAACAAACATTAGTCGCTACTTCTGATTAATCCAAGCCTCAAGACCTACGCCCAAGGAGACAACCCAAGGGGCAATGGACCTCGTATGACTACCGAAGGGACAATCACTAGAGCATGCCTCAAAAGGTTCAAAAAGGGCATGTAGCACTCTAGAAAACATTCCATTAATTCATAAAGAAGAAGCCCAACTTCTTCTCCTAATTGGCCCACTTAAAGGGTATATGCACGTGAGGGCCCAAACCAATTAATGTCCCATCAAGGAGAGTTCCACCATTTTACCAAGGGCCTACATGACCGTGTACATGGTGTCTACAACCTTGACCAAGCCTTTAGTGATTCAACTTCACACGGTCAAGGCTTGCATGGAAAGTATGGGCTCAAAATGCGCGAACATTTATGGGGGCCAAAGACCACCCATGGAGGAATGGGGTACAGTCTTCCATGTACAGGAGTCACTTACGTCCACCCTTGTAAGCTTGAAGGAAGTAGACAATCAGTCAAGGCCACAAAGTCATGACAAACCTTTCATTCCAAGTCCTTTCTATTCCATTCGAAACATTTGCAGAACTCACGCCCATATAAGGCCGTGCTAGGGAGATGAAAGAGCTCAATTCTTGTTTGTTGCATTTTTGAGACAATCTGGGATTATTTCCTTATTTTTCAAAACCTTCTTGCAACTTATATAAAACTTGTTTTGAGTTTAGTGGCTTTTACATTTTGAAACCCCCGGAGACTTAGTTCTCACCTCAATTATAGGTGAAGGGTTAATGATTCAACAACTTTTACTTATAGATCCAAACTCGAATCATCATTTGATTCGTGGGTTTAATCAAAAGTTGATTAAGGTCAAATCATTTAATATAAGAGCCTAGATTTTAGCAAACGTTGAGCTACCCTTATTAGTGTTGGTTCACTAGTCAAAATTAATCTTTGGGTCATCACATTTGTGGTAGATCTATCTTTATAATCTTATAATTTTGCTTACTGGTTTTTACACACTATATATATATATTCATTCAAGTCAAAAGCAGGGAGCATGGCCGAACTTTCAAACAAAAAAAAAGAGCCACGAAAGACCCTTCTCTTGACCAAAACAAGCAACAATCAACAATAGATCACTTGAGCATTTCTTTGGTTCATCTTAGTTCTATTTCTTCTTTTGAGTTTTCTTGTGATTTCAACACTTGGAAGGACAATCTACTTCCTCAAATTTTGGTTATTATGGCCATTGCTAGACTTGAGCAATCTTGGATTAAGTTCCAAAGAGGGTTGGACAATAGGTGAAAAGGAAAATTTCTAGAGTGGAAAAAGGCGAAAGGGGTGAGCTCAATTGAGTGAAAGAAAAGCCAAAAATTGAACAAACACGAAAGGAGAGACCTTGTTGAAAGATACACGTGAGCGAATGGAAAAGGAATTTGTTTTTGTACTAACTTCTTTCTTGCAGGAACAAGACGTCACAACAAAACAAGAGGAAGGCACCAACAACCTTTAACAACCCACGGACCAAAGGCTACCTGTGTAAGCCATCACGACCCAAATGAGAAGGTTGATGGAAGAAGCACTCAAGCCCCTACATGATCGACTTGAGCAATTGGAGAATAGGGAGGTCAGTGAGCAAAATCAAGTCCCATCAAACCAAGAAGAAGCTTATGAGTGGTCCGAGGAGGGGAAAGACTGTGATGAGCCTTGAGGATGAGGAGGGAGGAGAGGACTTGCATACCCACCAAGGGGGCCGAGACATGATCCTCCTAGGAGTAGAACCGAACCACCAAGGAGGGATCATGATCGTGATTTAGGGAATGTCAAGGTTAAGATGCCATCCTTCCATGGAAAAATCGATCTGGCGGTGTACTTGGAGTGGAAGACCAAAGTAGAGATGGTGTTCAATTGCCATTAACTACACCGAGAGGCAAAAGGTCAAGTTGATAGTCATTGAATTTAGTGACTATGCCATAGTGAGGTGGGATCAAGAGATGAATTTGAGAAGAAGATATGGAGAAACATTAGTGGAGACATGGCAAGATATGAAGGTCATGATGCGGAAAAGATTTGTGCCTAATCACTATTTTAGATCTTTGTTTCAAATACTAGAGGAACTCAAGAAAAGATCAAGAAGTGTGGAGGAGTATTACAAGGAGATGGAGATCACCATGATCCGGGCGAATGTCTAGGAGGATAGGGAGGCCACCATGGCATGTTTACTTGGTATTAACCGTGACATTGCAGACGTGGTGGAGTTGCAACACTATGTGGCGGTGACAAATATGCTCTATCAGGCCATTAAGGTCGAGGAGCAACTCACGAGGAAGAATACCCGGAGAAGAGCCCCCATGAATTCCACTAGTTCATGGAAGGCTAGCACCACCAAGTGGGAGAAGCCCAAGTCCAAAGCCACCAAGGACACCAAGGGGAAGTCTGTGACCCCTATTGGTACAAACACTCCCACTCCTACTCAAAATTGTGACATAAAATATTTTAGATGCCAATGAGTGGGTCACATAGCAAGACAATGCCCAAACAAGTGTGTGATGGTGCTCAACAACCAAGGAGGCTATGAGACAAAAGATGACAAGGAGGAAGAGGCCAAAGGCCAAGTGGGAGATGAGGAGGACGAGCAAGGGACTATTGTTGGTGATCTTTTGGTGTCACAAAAGGTTCTTAGGACACAAGCTAGGGAAGAAGGTCAATGTCAGTGGGATAATTTTTTCACACAAGATGTCATGTACGTGGGAAGACTTGTAGCGTGATAGTTGATGGATGGAGTTGCACCAATGTGACCAGCACTTACATGGTCAAAAAGTTAGGGCTAAACACCATCAAGCATCCAAGGCCCTACAAGTAAGTTGTAGTGGCTGAGTCAGTGTTGAGAAGTCAAAGTGACCAAGCAGGTGCTACTATCTTTGTCAATTAGAAGATATGAGGATCAAGTGCTTTGCGACTTAGTCCCCATGGATGCGTGTCATGTGCTCCTCCGAAGGTCATGGCATTTTGATGTAAATGCCACCCATGATTGCCACTCAAACAAGTACTTCTTTGTACAACATGATAAAACCATTACTTTAGTACATTTGTCCCCCAAATAGGTGCTAGAGGATCAATTAAAGTTGCAAAAGAGCAAGGATCCCGAGAGTGAAAAGAAAAGTGAGCAAATGAAAGAGGGGGAGACTAGTGAGAAAGGAGATTGTGGAAAAAGTGAGGAAAAGAAAGAGGGGGAGAGGAAAAACAATCGAGAGAAAAGAAAGGAGAGTATGATAGTATTTAAGTGTGAGATAAAAGAGGTTGTAGTTTTCCGTGACACATTTGTGGTACTTTGATACAAAGAAGTCCTTCTTACTAGCCTTAGTATTGTACCTTACCGAGTACCCTTCAATCTGTTTTGCAAGAGTTCAATGATGTGTTCTCCGAGGAGATACCCCAAGGATTACCACCGATTAGATGCATAGAGCATCAAATCGACCTTGTTCCTAGAGTTACACTTCCAAACAAGTCTACCTATAGGTCCAATCCTGAGAAGACCAAAGAAATTCAGCGACAAGTGGAGGAACTCATGGACAAGGGACAAGTACGGGAGAGCCTCAGCCCTGTGTCATGGCTACACTATTGGTACCCAAGAAGGATGGCACTTGGAGGATGTGGATGGACTGCCATGCCATCAACAACATCATGGTAAAATATTGTCACCCCATCCCTAGGCTAAATGATATGTTAGATGAACTTCATGAAGTATGCTTATTTTCAAAAATTGATCTAAAAAATGGATACCATTAGATTACGATAGAGGAAGGAGATGAGTGAAAGGCTGCGTTCAAGACCAAATTCGGTCTCTATGAGTGGCTAGTCATGCCATTTGTTTTGTCCAATGCACCTAGTACTTTTATGAGGCTCATGATTCGTGTCTTACGTGCATTCTTAGGAAAATTTGTAGTGGTCTATTTCGATGACATTTTGATCTATAGTAAGACACAACACGAGCACATTGCACACGTGAGGGAGGTTCTTGTTATTTTGAGAAGTGAGAAACTATACGCTAATCTCAAGAAGTGCACCTTTTGCACGGATTGAGTTGTATTTCTTGGATTCATTGTAGTTTTTCAGGGCATTGAAGTGGATAAAAAGAAGGTTCGAGCCATCAAGGAGTGGCCAACCCCTACCACCATAGGACATGTGCAGAGCTTCCATGGTTTGGCTAGTTTCTACCTGCGGTTCATGAAGGATTTTAGCACCATTGCTTCACTCGTCACGACGGTCATAAGGAAGAACCAAGGTTTTGAATGGGCTAAGGAACAAGAAGCTGCATTTGAGCTTCTCAAAGAAAGGTTAAGTAATGCTACCTTACTTTCCCTTACTTATTTCAATAAAATGTTTGAGATTGAATGTGATGCCTCAGGAGTCGGGATTGGTAGTTTTCTTATGCAGGATGGGTAGCCTATTGCGTACTTCAGTGAGAAGTTGAGCGGAGCCTCCCTCAATTATCCTACCTATGATATGGAGCTCTATGCATTGGTGAGATCATTGGAGAATTGGCAACACTACCTTTGGCCGAGGGAGTTTGTGATCTACACGGATCACAAGTCTCTTAAGCACTTGAAGGGGCAACACAAGCTCAAAAGGAGGCATGCCAAGTGGATGGAATTCATTGTGACATTCCCCTACATCATTAAATACAAGAAAGGTAAGGAGAATGTGATAACCGATACCCTTTCTCGGAGGTACACCCTTATCTCAATACTTGATGCAAAGATGCTAGGATTTGAGCTTATTAAAGAGTTGTATTCCCAAGATCATGATTTCCAAAGTGTTTATCTTGCTTGTGAACACACGGCATTTAACAAGTTTTATACGCATGAGGGTTATCTTTTTAGGGAAAAGAAACTTTTCATGTCTAGGTGTTCTTAGAGAGAATTGATCGCTAGGGAAGCACATGGAAGGGCCTCATAGATCATTTTGGCGTGGGAAAAACTCTAAATGTTTCACAAGAACATTTTTATTGTCCATGTAGAAAATGGATATGGGGAGAATGTGTGTATAGTGCATAACATGCAAACAAGCTAAGTCTAAGTTCAAACCTCATGGTTTGTATACTCCTCTACCAATTACTAGTGAGTCTTGGACTGATCTATCTATGGATTTTGTGCTTGGTTTGCCACGGTCTAAGGGTGGCAATGACTCCATCTTTGTTTTGTTAGATAGATTTTCAAAAATGGCATATTTCATTGCATGCCACAAGACGGATGATGCATCCCATGTAGCGAATATGTCATTTAGGGACATTGTTAGGTTGCATGGCATGCCAAGAACCATTGTTTTAGATCTATATGCAAAATTCCTAAGTTACTTTTGGAAAACTGTGGGGAAAACTAGGAATAAAACTTTTTTTTCCAACTATGTGCCACACCCAAACTGATTGGCAAACCAAGGTACTTAACAGGAATATTATTTTATCACTGAAAACATAAGAACTTGGGTAGATTTCTTGGCAGGAATTTGCTTACAATAGCAGTATTCATTATGCTACTCAATTTTTTCCTTTTGAAATTGTGTATGGTTTTAATCCCTTACACTTACTTGATATAATACCTTTACCTCTAAGTGAACGAGTTAGTGCAAATGACAAAAGAAAGTCGGAAATGGTGAAGGCAATTCATGAAAGTTCCTGAAAGAACATTGAGCAAAGAACAATACAATACATGCATCAAGCCAACAAAAGGCGAAGGAAATTGGTGTTTGAACCTGGGGAATTAGTGTGGTTACACTTACGAAAGGAAAGATTCTTAGAAAATAGAAAGTCTAAGCTCCTACCAAGGGGAGATGGTCCTTTCCAAGTGCTTGAGTGCATCAATGACAATGGTTAAAAGTTTCAGCTACCCGATGAGTATAATGTAAGCACAACATTTCATGTTTTGACTTATGTCTGTTTGTTGCAGGAACAGATTTGAGGACAAATCCTTCTTAAGAGGTAGAGAATGATGAGATCCAGGCCTCAAGACACGACCAAGGAGACAACCCAAGGGGCGATGGACCCCATGCAACTACCCGAAGGGACAATCACTCGAGCATGCCTCAAAAGGTTCAAAGAGAGCCTTGTGGACTTGATCCATGTTGCTTGGGCTGAATGTACACTCAAGAAGACACTCACTTAAGTCACAAAGAATAAGCCCAACTTCTTCTCCTAATCGGCCCACTCGAGGAAGAACATGCACGTGAGGGCCAAAACCAATTAATGACCCATCAAGAGGAGGTCAACCATTTGACCAAGGATATACATGATCGTGTACATGGTGTCTACAACCTTGACCAAGCCTTTGATGATCCAACTTCACACGGTCAAGGCTTGCATGGAAATTAGGGGCTCAAAATGCGCGAACATTTATGGTAGCCAAAGACGACCCAATGGAGGAATGGGGTACGGTCCTCCATGTCTAGAAGTCACTTGATTCCACCCTTGGAAGGTTGAAGGAAGTAGACAATCGGTCAAAGCCACAAAGTCATGACAAACTTTTCATTTCCAGGTCCTATCTATTCCATTTGAAACATTTGTAGAACTCATGCCTATATAAGGCCGTGCTAGGTAGATGAAAGAGTTCAATTTTTGTTTGTTACATTTGTGAGACAATTTGGGATTTTTTCTTTAGTCTTTTAAAAGCCTTCTTTCAATTTATCTAAAGTTTGTTTCGGGTTTTAGTGACATTTATATTTCAAAACATGCGAAGACTTAGTCCTCACCTCATTTATAGCTGGAGGTTAAGGACTCAACAACATTTATTCATAGATCCAAACTCGAATCATCATTTGATTTGTGGGTTTAATCACAAGTTGATTAAGTTCATATCAACTTTCTCCAATCATGCAGAAATTCTTGCAATTCATTAAGCGAGTCGTGAATGCATTTGGTCAAGAATTATAATCCAATATATTCGTGGAATGTGTGGCTTAGTGACCAAGAAGGACATTTTCACTATTCTTTGTGAAGACAAAGGAGCTTGCATTGCTCAATTAAAACAATGTTTCATTAATGGGGATAGAACGAAACATATATCAACCAAATTTTTTTTTACTCATGACCTTTAAGAAAATGGTGATATAAATATTCAACAAATTCGATCAAGTGACAATCTGGCAGATTTTTACACAAAACACTACCTATTGCAACTTTTGAAAAATTGGTCAAAGGGATTGGCACGAGGAAACTAAAGATTTGTCCAACATGGGAAATTATAAAGTTATGCACTCTTTTTTCTTCATTAGGATTTTTTTTCCCACGAGATTTTTCATAGTAAGGATTTAACGAGGTATGATATGATGAACATTCAAGGGGGAATGTTATGAAATGAATATCACAACAATTTTGGCGACGGATACAAATCAAATATTTATGTCAAATAGTGTTGAATATTATTGAATAGTGTTTAATAGTGTCGAATAGTGTTGAATAGTGTCAAAATTAAATTGAAGGCATGAGACGTGAATGAATGTGTCGGCCATTTCTTGTATAAATATGTACACAGGAGAACAAGAGAAGACGAGAGAAGAAAAAAGAAGACTGAGAGAAAATAAATTGAGAATAAAATTGTTCTTGGTAGTTCATTTGCATGTATTAAATTCCTTACTTTATCATGTCCTGGTAGCTCAAGTGCTGAGCAACTAAACTTCACAAATGTGAGGTCAATGAATCGATACCCACCTAGGTCGCAAATGAAAATAGCCTCTTAGTATAACTACAAGGGTAAGGTTGCATTCATCTGACCCCAAATCCCAATTTAGTTGGGAATATACTGGATAAAGTTGTTATTTTTTAAAATTTCTTACTTTATTTGCACAATTTATTAATTAGTTCATAACAAATATTATAAGTATATATTATAAGAATTGAATAGATGCGTGATCGAATAGAGATGCACCTGTTTGAACTTTAAAAAACTGGGAAATTTAATTATGCATACAGATTAATAATAGAAATTGTTTACCAAAAAAAAAGATGAATAAATAGAAACTGTAAGAAAATGTGCAAAAAGTAACCATTCGTTGTTAGGAAGTAACTATGAACTAACTCAAGTTAATTCAACATAGTTAAGTCCCAAGGTTTACTTAAAAACGTTACCAATAAACCCTAGACCACCCCACATTGTCAATTTAAGAAATGATTTGAGCATCTTTAGTTTCTTTCTCTGGTGGGGATTTGACTTGATTCTGTTGTAACCTCTCCTCCATTTAAATTTGATGTGGAAAAGTGAAAATGATAGAAAAAGAACTCCCGACATAGTTTTGCTGCCGCTGCAATTTCTCAAACTATGGGGTAATTTATCATTTTCTGTTAATTTTTACCTGAAATTATGTGAATTTTGATGCTGAATAGGGGCTTCCTGAGATAAATTTAAACGTGAATTGAAAAGTCAAATTTGGGCTGTTGTTGGCTAGATCATCTCAGATCCATTTCAGGGGTCGGTCTACTACACTCATCCAATTTGCGACGAATTTGATAATTCGTTATTAGCTATTTTATTATGTATTCATACTTTTGTTTACTGTTCCATTTGATGGAATTAAATTAATGACATGGTTGAGTTTTCCCCAAAACTTACATAATTGATGTGATGTAACATTTTAAAAAATTTGGGCTCCAAGTAACACGAGTGGGGCCAGGAAATAATTTGAGGGGACAAATTTTTTAAGTTTAAATAGAGTAGGTTGGACCTCGTTGAATTACGTTCGATTGGGTATGCATATTCAAATATTGCGGTATACACTAAAATAGTCAAATTTATTTTTTAAAATTATTTTAATATCAATATCAGTCGAATCTTAATGATTCGAAGTTATTACGATCTATACAGAGATAACAATAATTTTTGTAGCCAAATTTATTATAAAAATATCAGATAAAACTATCTACCAAAATATTAAAATATCAAAAATAATTATATTGAAGAATTATAAAACAAATATATACTATTTAAATGAATTAGTTTGCAATAATGTATGGTATCTCGTTGTTCCTTTATGAAAATTTTCAATTCGACTCAAGTTCGAATCCTTTTAGGAACCAAAAGATTTTTCTTTGATTTCTTAAAAACAAAAATAAGAGTTGTGTCCAAGTTTCAATACTGAGGTTAATGGATGAAAACCTATCAATTGACCAACTCATCTATACCAAACTTCTTAACAAATTTCAAAACCATCATGTATATAATATTTTAAAGGGGGACCAAATTTAATTTTTTATTTTTTAAATTTTGGGGGGACCATGACCCCTGGTCCCCCTTCCTCCGCTTCTAGCTCTGTTTGCATTTCATAATTATGATTTTGAGACTACATTTATGTTATGTTCGGTGTTGTTAGTGGAGACAAATTTTTAATTGATTAAGTTGAGTTTCCCATTTATGTCTTGTGTTCTTCCTTGTTGGACATTGCATTTTGCTCCTCCTTGGTTGATAAGCTAGCTGACGGCAAAACTTCGATTTTGGGCCTCACTTTTTCTCCTTTTTCTGGTTTTTATAAACGCGTGCATGTGATACAGAAAACATGCAGTAATGATCTACTTATTTGATTATTCTCATTTATTGTTATGCTTGTGTGCGTCATTGCTACTGAGGATGTATGAAATACGTGGATATCCTTTTGACGTAAATTGAACCACTTCTGCTCTTGGTTGATTGATATAAACAGGCACACTTCATTTAATTCGTTTTTGACTTATTACTTTCCGAAGATACTTTATCCAGAGTAATCTTGTTCTTCCTACGTATCTACCATTCTGATTTTGAGGTCACACTCATTTTTACAGTGTTCTGTGTGGTTGTGGATCGAGATAGGGTTCTAACCGTTCATGTTGAACTTTGCAATTCATGGAGTGTGTTTTCTCTCCCTAGTAGTGTTGCTAGGCGTGCTCGGGATATCGGCCTCCTGGTGGCTGGGGTGGGCGATATCCCGGATGCGCAGCCAGGGCGCACGAGGCGTGGTGAGGCCTGTTATGGAGCGTTGTAGGGCGCGTGCGTGAGAAACAACCTTTTTGTTGTTTTAGATAGCCCCTTCGACTCTTTTCCATCAGTTGTGTTGAGTATTTTTGTCGGATTAGTTACTTCTGTGATTAATCAACCAAAAAAATATTAGATAGTGATTAAAGTTTATAACAAAATTGTAAATATGAAAAACAAGAAAAAAGTGAAAAGTCGGGTTAAGGTTCGTGGTTCGCTGGATCCTTAAAAGCCAGTTAATCCACGTTGAGCTCCGAAAGAATGCTCTCGTAACTTCTATTTCACGTTCAAATATGCAAAAATTAGTACAAATAAACTCTGTCCAAAACAGAGAATCACAATTCTCTATCACAAACAAAAAAACAGTCGAACAGAGTGATAATAAATCACTTCTAACACAAGTCTAAGGCTAAAATAGTTGGTTAGAACTCAGAAATCCAGAGAAACCATAAGTTTTGCTCAAGAACACCGATGAGATTTTGAGAGAGAAGCACAGATTTCGAGAGAGAGAAGTTGAAAAGTTTTTTTTTTATGCCGACTTCTGTTTTCCCCCATCTTTAATATCTCTAGCTTCAGTTGATCTCAGACCTTGGATCCGCACAAATCAGCAATCACGATTAATTGGTTGAAACGGTTAAGTCATGTCCGTCGGATCTTCTTTAAACTGAGCGGTTCAGATCACTTTGATTTTATCACTTAACATCAGCTGTAAGATCAAATAACAAATCAATGGTGCAGGCAAATTGGGACGTTACACATTCAGCTTCTTGGAGAAGCCACTAATTGACAACCGTTAGATACAACAATGAAATAAACGGTTCAGATAGTTTTGATTTAGTTGCAGGATTATCAATCATACTCGTTGGATAAAAAACAACTAACTGATAGGATTGAATCGTGTAAAGGAGAATCATAGCCACAGATCAGTAAACCTCTATGATCAATTACATTTACTTAAGTAAGGACAACAGTGTCATTTCTCATGAATTAGTCAGGGTTTTTAAGTAAATTCACATTTAACAAGTTGTACTAAAAGATGCCTAAAATGTTTTTTTTGAGGGTTCGTATTATTGTAAATGAGCTACTGTGCCCAATTTGTGGAGCGTACTCGCCTCGCAACCTAGTGTGCCCCGTGCCCCTAACAACACTGCTGCGCAAATATTGCATTTCACTCCGTTTTGGACGATTAGCTTGGTTCACATACATGTATTGATTCTTTAGTTGTCGTTGTCTCTATGAGTATACACATTTATGTGTCTATGTGACTTTCTAAACATGCAGTAATTGAATTCTTGTCATTTATGGTATGTTTGATGATGCCATCGTTACCAAGGATATTCGGATATTATGAGGATATCCTTTACATTAAAGTCGATCACTTATGTTAAGAGCTGATATAAATGACCTAAATCTATTTAATGCTGCATGTTTGATGCCGCCATTGTTACTAAGCATGCACAATCGTGTATAGTCTTTTACATTAAAGTAAGGCACTTCTGTTCTGAATCGATAAATTAGCAAATTGTATTTATGGTTTCTTTCGAATTATTACCTTCTGAATTTGGTTTGTGATCTGATGCTTAAATTTTAATAATCCCATTTTATTTGTATGTTTTCCTTGACTTAGGTACTTGGGAATAAGATTTTACGGATCTCCATAGTGCACAGATCCTTATTGACCAGCACCTTACTTTTAATTGGGTTCAATTGGTTTTTGGGCGTTCACGCATTTGGCCTGCTTCAATGAGAGCTTTATCAACAATCAAACGAACATATTTGAGGGTTATGGAGTGCAACAAAGATGAGGCCGTCAGATCAAAGTCGATTGCTGTGAGCAAGCTCGAGAAAAGGGATTTCGCTGGTGCAAAAAAGTTTGCCCTGAAAGCCCAAACTCTCTTTCCAGGGTTGGATGGTACATCACAGTTATTGAAGACAGTTGATGTGTATGTTTATGGTGAAAACAAGATTAGTGGAGAAATTGACTGGTATGGAGTGCTTGGAGTGAATCCATCAGCTGATGATGAAGTAATAAGAAGAGAATACCGCAAGTTTTCTCTCGTGTTACTGTTGACATAATGAAATAAGGAAAGGCAATAATTTAGGACTACCATAATTGTACAATCCCTTAAATTATTCATTTCCTTAGTTGTTGGTTGAAACATGTATAAGATTATGTACTCTACACGTTGAATCAATAAGAAAAACTCTTTCAATCCTATCTTTTCTATCTATGTTTTGACCTATTTAAATACAAGAATTCCATTCTATCATTGTAACAGAGTGAATGGTTGATCTTTGAAGCAACCATATAAGCCTAATCATCTACCATGTCGCACACAAATGAGGAGCAACCACCAAATAACAAGGTGCTGCTCAAATCATAATCAACCAGACGCTTGGACAATTGTGATCAGGCTTCCATCAAACTTGAAGCAATGCTGAAGCAACTTAATCCACCAAGTTAGGGGATTACCGTTGGAGTAAAACTCAACCACATAAATTATGGTCTCTGGTCAAGACTGATCCGAGTTGCTATTGGAGACCTTGGGTACCTCTCCCACCTAACCGAAGTTCCTCCGGCACCATCAGGATAGGATCCACTATACCCACAATGGAACAAGTGGATCTCAATGTCATCTCTTGGCTATTACATACTATGGACAATGATTTGATGATGCAGTACACTGAATATCCCACGGCAAAAGTGATATGGGATCAAGTTGGGACAACATTTAACAGTGGTAGTGACAGTCTACAAATCTATGACCTCTCTCTACAAGCCACAAAGCAACAACAAGGCAGCAGCACCATTGAAGAATTGTTGATCAACTTACAACGGATCTGGTGCAACATAGACCATCGCCAACCTAATCCGATGAAGTGTGAAACGGATATAGCCATTTTTAATTGCTTGATGCAGGAGACTCGCCTATTCCAATTTCTAGCAGGAATAAATGATGAATTTGATGCAATCTGGAGGGATTTACTTAAAGAGGTGCCATTACCCTCCATGGAAGTTGCATATGCGGTTGTTTGACGAGAAGCAACTCGGGTCGAAATTTTACACCCAAAATATCACAGCGGTCCTACATCTCAGGGAGTGGCCAGAGGTTTTTCGGCTCAAAATTGTCCGAATCAGACTAAGAAGTCATCCTCCCGGTCGATTAAAGATAAAACCAAGTTGTATCGCACAAAATGTGAGAAAATAGGGCATAGCACTGACCAATGTTTCAAGGTGATAGGGTATCCTGACTAGTTCTTTGATCCCAAACAAAAGAAAGGAAAAGCAACCACGACGGCGGCCACTGCCATTAGAAACGACGCGGATGCATCTAGCGGCGGACGGCCACCGGGAGTGGGTGTTGCGTCTGTTGCAGCCACTTAGACGACAACCAGGTGACCAACCCTAGAAAAAGACCGAGGTACTGGATTTGTCGACAATCTTCTGTCGACGAATCCCTTTTATACACTTTTAATTTTAAACCCTAAATAGAAGTATTTTCTGATACGTCCCTGAATTTATCGAGTACTAACAAAACACCCACAAAAGAAGTTTTTCTATCTGATATGCCCATAGGAAAATCTGGAAATTCGACAGGGCGCCGAAAAGTTCCCAAATCTCCACATACATACCCTGGAAAACCGAAAATCACAAAATCAACCCCGAAAACCCAAAAAAATGCAACTCCAGCCCCTACAGTTCCCGAAATGGGAGAACTACCCACCAATTTTCCAAAAAATCCAGAAAAAGCCCTCCACTCTTCTCTATTCCAAAAACAGCCCCACATCACTCAAAAAATTCGAGAAATACCCGGAGCCTACTCTGCTCATGTACCCAACAAATGTGACCAGCGAATATTTGATTGTGGTGCTACAGAAATCTTGACGTATGATCTGAATAATTTTATATTGCGGTCATCATCATCTAGACACCACATTAAGACTGCCAACTGTGAATTGTCCTCAGTCCAGGGTGCTGGAACAATTGCTATATCACATGATCTCACTCTAAAAAATTGTTTATATGTACCGAGTCTATCTTGCAAGCTCTTATCCATAAGCCATGTTACTCAGGAGCTCAACCGTGTTGTTATGATGTTCCCTTCTTTTTGCCTCTTATAGGATCTCCAGACGAAGAAAATAGTTGGGCGTGGCACTGAACCGGGGGGGGGGGGGACTCTATTATGTTGACAACATTGTCAGTCTTGGCATGGCGTTAATAGAAAAAAGTGGTGTGGATCAACAACGTTTGTTGTGGCATCACCGTTTAGGACATCCTTCAGCAGGGTATCTCAAACTTTTGTTTCCCAACTTAATTAAGAATGCTCGAGACTCTATTTGTGACACATGTGTCCTACCTAAACATCATCGTCATTCGTTTCCTTTGAGTACTGCACAATCATCTGAACCTTTTTCAATTGTTCATTCTGATGTTTGGGGGCCTACTCCATGTGTTAGTCGGACTAGTTTTTGATATTTTTTATTTTTTTTATTGATGATTGCAATTGGATGACGTGGCTCTACTTTTTGAAACACAAATATGAGGTTCCATCCAAATTCATTGAATTTTTTTCACTCATACAAACCAAGTTTCCAAAAATTATTCGCTGATAATGGGGGGAATTTGTCAACTCCACCATGCAAGATTTCTTCAAAATCAAGGGTTTGATACATCAAACATCATGCTCCCATACCCCCAAGCAATATGGTGTAGCGGAGCAAAAATATTGAATCCTTCTTGAATCACACGGGCCATTCTTGAAAGCTGTTACAAGAGTTTGAGATGAAAGATCTAGGGAAATTAAAATACTTTCTAGGCATAAGTTCTTAGATCCAAAAAAGGTATCTTCATTTCCCAAAGAAAATATATATTAGATCTGTTAGCTGAAACAGGTCTCTTGGACTGCAAGTCTGTTGAAACACCAATGGTACCTAATCTCAAGTTAAAGATAGATGAAGAAGCCGAGTTGGCTGATCAGGAACAATACCAATGATTAGTGTGAAAGTTGATATACTTATCTCACACAAGACCAGATATGTCTTATGGAGTATGAGTGGTCAGCCAGTTCATGCACAAACCACAAGTGATCACATGGAAACAGCCATTCGAATTATTCGATATTTAAATGGAACTTTAGGAAAAGGCATCTTATTCTGAAGGAATGGCCACTTAAATACTGAAGGATATACAGATGCTGATTGGGCAGGGAATCCAATCGTCAAGAGATCAACTTCAGGATATTTTACTCTTGTTGGTGGAAATCTTGTAAGTTGGAAGAGCAAAAAACAGAAGGTTGTGGCTCTCTCCAATGCATAAGCTGAGTTCAAAGGAATCGCAAGAGGCTTGGGTAAAATTCTATGGATAAGGAAATTGAAGGCTGAATTAGGATATCTGACATAAGAAGTATGCCCATTGAAATGTGATAATCAAGCAGCCATAAGTGTTTTCAGAAAACCCGATACAGTATGACCGGACTAAACATATTGAAGTGGACCATCACTTTATCAAGAAAAAAAAACTAGAAGAAGGAACGATCATTCTACCCTATGTTAAATCACAAGATCAAATAGAAGATATCTTGACTAAAGTTGTACTAGAACAACATTTGTGCGTGTATTGAGCAAACTGGGGATTGAAGATCCGATGATTCAACGTGAGGGGAGTGTTGACATAATGAAATAAGGAAAGACAATAATTTAGGACTACCATAATTATGTACTCTACACCACGTTGCTGATTGAAACATGTATAAGATTATGTACTCTACACCACGTTGAATCAATAAGAAAAACTCTTTCAATCCTATCTTTTCTATCTATGTTTCTCCCCATTCAAACACAAGAATTCCGTTCTATCAGTTACATCCTGATTAAAATAAGGCAGTTGGTGTGGATGTCCATTTAAGCTTATTACAGAGGCGTGGAATGTACTTTCGGATAGGCCAGGAGGTTGGCCTACAACCAGGGGAGAGGTTATAAAGGATTCAAGATGAAGGCTTAGATGCATACTAGTGGTCCGTCAGCAGCAGCCAGGGCTAATGGAACTAAAAATATGTCCTAATTAATAGGAAAAAATCTAATTTGGATAGGAAAGAAACTAGTCTTGATAAGTTCTAATTAAGTAAGAATCTAATCTAAAGATTTGGATAAGGAAATAATGTCTTTGGATAAGTAATGAATCATTTTGGAAAATTTTTGGGAGAAACTTCCTTATCCATTGAATCCTTTGACTTGTTTTTTTTTTCCACATGTCCTTGAACTGTATAAACCACCAAAAATGGGCACTATTCATTTGGGCTTACTTCTTGGGCCGTAACTTGGATTTTGGTCATGGTTCGGGCCATCAGGTGGTCCATGGGGCCCACTAAGCATAAATGGGTCGTGGTTTCCTCTAAGCCAAGCTTCTTAGATCATCAAGTTCAGACTCTTTGTTAGATTAAGACTCCTTGGTGAATTAGAACTCCTTATTTAAATGGATTCCTTGTCGAGTTAGAACTCCTTGTCGAATTAGAGCTCCTTCCGGGGTTAGGACTTCTTGTTGGATTAGGACTCCTTATTGAAATGAGATTCTTTGTCGAGCTAGGACTCCTTCAATAATTAGGACTCTTTTGGATTGGTCATGCTACCCTCAAATGCGTCTTGGGCCTTAAACATCTTATCAGCCACGCACAAAGATCTGATATTCTCGTAGCTTGTATATAGGTTCACTTGATACGGGACAACTTTGTTGTTCCTAACGCCTGAAGAAAACCTTGTGTCTAGCCAACAAAAGTCAGGATTTTTGTAAGAATAAAAGACGCCACAAACAATACCCTGAAGGTATTGAATTGCCAACCAAAAATTGAATGATAAGTTCAAGAACACGATGCCACTTAACTCAAAAGACAAAAGATAAATCGAAGAAGGTTTAAAACCAAAATAGAAAACCAACTCTCATAAAACTTAAAATTCATTGTGTATTATAATGAGGGTGTTGTCCCCTTTATATAGAGGTAGGGGCATGACATTTAGACTCCTAATATCCTTAAAAACATATCCTAATTAATAGGAAAGAATATAATTTGGATAGAAAAGAAAGTAGTTTGGATATGTGCTAATTAAGTAACAACCTAATCTAAAGATTTGAAAAAGGAAATAGTGTCATTGGATAAGGAATGAATCCTTTTGGATAATTTTTGGAGAGAAACTTTCTTATCCATTGAATCCTTGGACTTGGTCTTGTTTCCACATGTCCTTAGACTCCACAAACCACCAAAAATGTGCACTATTCATTTGGGCTTGTTTATTGGGCCATGACTTGGATTTTGGTAATGGGTTGGGCCATTTCAGGCTGGCCATGCGGCCCACTAAGCATAAATGGGTCTTGGTATCCTCTAGGCCAAGCTTCTTGGATTATCAAGTTCAGACTCCTTGCTCGTCTAGGACTCCTTGTTAGATTAGGACTCTTTGGTGGATTAGGACTCCTTATTGAAATAGGATTCCTTGTCGAGTTAGAACTCTTTGTTGAGCTAGGACTCCCTCCGGGATTAGGACTCCTTCGAGGATTTAGACTCTTTTGGATTAGCTATGCTACCCTCCAAATGCGTCTTTGGCCTCGAACTCCTCGAACATTTTCATCAGCCACATTCAAAGATCTGATCATCTTGCATCTCGTACCTAGGTTCACTTCATACTCCCTCTCTTGAAAAAGATTTGTCCTCAAATCCGGTCCTACATCAAACGAAAGTTTATTAGTACTATTAAAACTCATGTGATCCCCATATTTACCTTGTAAACCAAGCTTTGAAGATGTATCTCTCCACAGTAGGACACTTGAATGCCTTT
The DNA here is from genome assembly GCA_028565015.1 of Pinguicula moranensis. NCBI lineage: Eukaryota > Viridiplantae > Streptophyta > Magnoliopsida > Lamiales > Lentibulariaceae > Pinguicula > Pinguicula moranensis. Next base: position 4,767 of record JAOWBN010188717.1, on the reverse strand, counting down.
AAACATGATTCCAGTGATAGAATATTCCATCTCCAATTTCAAATATAATCCTCTTGAATCCCATGTTTGTGTTACTTTTAACGATCAGTTGACCCTTCTCACAAAAGAAATTTGTATTCCCTTTGCTACATAAGCTCACACAAACTCTCAAAGATAAAGAAGTTAAATCCACTTACAACAATGTCTTAAATCCAAAACTAAATTCAGTAAATGACAACTACCACACAAGTAGTAGAAAATAATAAATCAATTCCTATCTTTTTCAATTGAGTATCCCAAAAATAATCCCAACACTGCGCATGCTTCTAAGCAATAATCTATTTAATGTCGTGCAATACCAAATCATTAAAGAATAATTCGAACATGTGTGATTTACTAACGAATATTAAGTGATATATAATGCAATGATCATGCAAGACATTTAGAGTCATACCAATCACAACGCCATCATAACTTTTTTCTCGCATGCCACTGATGTATAATTACACACAATCCATGCCATCAAACTCAATAATATTTATCACATGTCCATGTATCAATCTTAATACCAAAATCATATTCCAAGGGATGTGCAATGACATGCTCATGCAATTCTGAGCACGATTGCACAAGCCCAACCATATAAATGGAGTTCTGAGCACAATTTTCCAGCCATATAAAAATGGAGTTCTGAGCATAGTGTTGGTTGTGAAGTACACATGCCCAAAATATAAAACAAGTCTTAACAGTGCTAGACTAATTGGACTTGAGGGAGAGTATTGATGGGTTTTATAGGTAAAATGAATTTAAGCACAAAATTAAGTTAAATTACCTAAAAACACTCACTTTACCGCAAGCATATGGGTGTGGTTGTGTAAGTGAAAATAGGGTTGAATCTCACAAGGAATGTTTAGTGTTAAGAGTTGTTTCAAGTGTAACTACCTAAACTAATATGCACACAATTCACACAAATGAACATAAAATGATGAAACTTATTTTTGGATTTTTAATTTAAAAGGACATTAAGATAAACAAAAAATTATGAAATAACTTAATTACGAATGGATCTCTAAGTACTTGAGGTCTGGAGAAGATAGACAAGGATTAAGGAATACTACTAAGTAAGACTAGGGTGACTTCAATTTCAACAATTTATGCAAGTTTACATGCCAATGTTAAACTGATTAGGGATGATGCTTTTACGCTCTAGTTTTCTATGTCTAATACTCCTAAAATTGTTGGCTAACTTCCTCTGTCGAGTTATACCTAACCATGTTTCAACTAACCCAACTGCATCTTCCTAAACTTAATATCAAAGTAAACAAGAGACTCATTTAAGTGCTTGTTCACATTAACAATTAAGTGCAAAAAATCCACTTTTTACCTACTTTATGTCTAAGCATAGGTTTTAAGTTCTATTTGACAATTATTGCACAATATGAAAATAAAGAGTTAACCTATATTGTGTATTTTCACATAATTTATTTGGCCAAAATAAATCATATGCATTTACTAGTTAAGTTATCAAATAGACTAATCACAAATAACCCAAAACATGAAACTCACATTCATCTACACAATAATCAGTTACTTATCTGTCAACTTATGAGTATAACAATAATTTAGCTATGCATATTTAATTTGGACATTAATTTAAACAATGAATGTGTCAAAGTCTCAAACTGTTATTATTGATTTTCCTCAAAAATACACAATTGTCCACCACTTAATACGATTCACATAACCTCACAAAATAGTGAAAATTCACACAATTAAGTCGTTCAACACAGCCTTTTAATACTTTGCACGAAAGTAGCTTATAGTTACAGATAATTAAATGCACAAATCAAAGTGACTTTCAAAGGGTTGTAATGGGGCTAGGGTCAAGGTAGGATAAAATATGGGCTATGTGGGCTAAAATGCCAACAAACCATCAATGTTAATGCATACTACCAAGTAAGAATTCTCTCAAAGTATATGATAAACTCTCAAACAAACCTCCTCCATGTGCTCTTTATTTTTCTTTTTTTCTTTTTTGGCAGTTACTCTTTACTTTTCCACCCCAAACTTGAGATTTGCAATGTAAGCAAATAAGTTTCTTTCCCATGTTTTCTTCTTTTGAGAGATTGACTAAGGATTCTCTCTTCTTCTTTTTTTGATTATTTTTTGGGAATGGAAAGAGCTCTACAATCACATTTGTACTATATATCTTTCAAGTATCACCCAAAAAATTCACATAAGTTTGCCTTATGCACCCTCCTTTGACCTTGCAATGTGCATCAATAGTCAAATTCATTAGTGTGGTCAAAAGAAGGCTCAAATCATAGATACCGGCTTAACATAGGTAATTTGGCTCAACTGGGCTCACTAAGAGATAAAACAAAAGGTAAGAATAGTTGTACCTAAGTGCCGTTCTCATGCTTTGTGCCAAAAAAAATCATATAACATTAAGATGGCATTCTATGCAAGGAGAATTAGCACACGGTGACCGACACATTAAGATGGCGATCTCTGAATAGGCTATAAATTCTCACCTTTTTGTAGCGGAGCTTTTTGTGGCCAAAGTGTACATTTTCATCAACTCAAGAAATCGAACCAAGGCACAAGTTTTGTAAGTTTAAAAATTGCAATAAACTCAAAAGGTTACGAGCACATACTAAGTAACACAAGAGTAGGTTAAAGGAAATCTAAGTACTCAAGGTCATTCCCCCTTCCAACATTTAGGGTCTTAATGATACAAATCATGTAAGCACCAAGAGACAGATTCACACAGGAGCACCCACATTTTGCAAAGCCATGCTGAAATATATATATATATATATATTGCACATCTAAGCATTGCAATACCACAATAAAGTGTGTCACACAGCATCACATACCATGAAACGTAGCATATAGCTAAGTTATGCAACACCCCAAACTTAAAGCATGCATTGTCCTCAATGCTAGAAAATAAAACGAGGTTAAGGGTAAAGCCAAACTTCCTTGGTTCAAGAAAATAGTATACTAAGACGGCATGGTATGGCATGGGTTATTTGTAAGCATGATGTGGACGCTCCGAGCTGACAGAGGTCTCAAAACCTGAATGTCATCCACCATCTAATTATTCTTGCAAAACAAACAAATACTCGGTTCAAAGCATAAAATATATCAAGGGAAAGAACCGAGCTAAAAGAAAACCCTTGACATAATAAACATGCATAAAAAAAAAGTTAAAAGCAAAGCATACTCTTTGGCTCGTATTAGCTGCACAAGATGTCCCAAGAATGGAGATTGAGTACTTAGGCCTTCTTATGCGAGCTAGTACTCCAAAGTGATAGGGTTGGGCTGCCTCCCAACAAGCGCCTGGGTTTTATGTTGCTGGCTCGACAAGATGCATAGATTTTAAGAGTCGAGGTCCACCAAGGGAAGAAAAATCTTCCCATATAGTGCATTTGCCATGTTCTCTCCCCCATACATCTTAGTCTATGTCCATTAACTTTGAAGATGTTTTCGGTCTCCATATTTTTAATTTTCACAGCTCCAAATGGAAATACTTTATGCACTGAAGGATCCAGACCAGCGTGACTTAAACTTTCCTGGAAAAAATCTCATTAATCTCCATCAATCTTTTCTCTACTGAGACTTCGTGATCAAGGTTGAGCTTTTGCAATGCCCAAAATGCTCTATGTTCCAATTCCAAAGGTAAGTGAAAAGCTTTGCCATAAACCAATTGAAAATGGGAGGTCTCAATAGGTGTCTTTAAAGCAGTCCGATATGCTCATAAAGCATCATCCAACTTTCTCGGTCAATCTTTCTTTGAAGGGTTCACAATCTTCTCAAGAATCCTCTTGATTTCTTTATTAGACACTTCTACTTGTCCACTTGTCTGAGGGTGATAAGGTGTGGCGACCTTGTGATTGAATCCATATTTTGTCAAGAGGGGCGCAAATGCCTTGTTGCAGAAATGTGAACCCCCATTATATAATCGCTTTGGGCATTCCAAATCTGGTGAAGATGTTCTTCTTGATGAACTTCACCACAACCTTGCTATCATTGGACGGAAGAGCTACTGCTTCAACCCACTTTGAGAGATAATATACGGCCACCAAAATGTACTTGTTCCAAAAAGATTAAGGGAACGACCCCATGAAATCAATGCCCCAGACATCAAACGACTCCACCTCTTGGATATTGTTCATTGACACCTCATTTCACCAAGAGATGTTGCCGACCCTCTGATAATTGTCACACTGCTTTGCCCATTCTATAGCAACTTTGAAGCTAGTAGGCCAATAAAAGCCTGATTGAAGAACTTTGAATGTTATCTTTCTTTCTTCGAAATGGCCACCATAAGGAGATAGATGAAAACCCTCTAAGATTAACGATTGCTCAATTTCGGGCACATGTCTCCTAATAAGCCCATCACTGCAAAACCGAAATAAATATGGTTCCTCCCAGATGTAGTACTTTGTATCATCAAGGAAATTCTTCCTTTGCTGATAAGAAAGGTCGGGTGGAACCTTATCTATCACCCGGAAGTTTGCCAAGTCAGAATACCATGATAATGAGTTAATTGACTCAATGACAAATAGTTGCTTGTCAGGAAAAGACTCTTTGATATGCAACTGCAACTCATCATCCTTATGTGCCTCTCCTTCCAACCTTGAAAGGTGGTCAGCTACTTGATTATCTGCCCCCTTCTTATCCTTGATTGTCAAATCAAATTCCAGGAGGAGGAGGACCCACCTAATCAATCTCGGTTTTGCATCTTTCTTCTGCATGAGGTACTTGAGGGTTGCATGGTCA
>JAOWBN010188706.1:0-16012 GCA_028565015.1 Pinguicula moranensis | reverse complement strand
GAAGCATTGGCCACCAGGACTAATGAATCTAAAGTTGTTGTTAATTTTCTCAGGAATCAAATCTTTTGCAGGTTTGGTATGCCTAAGCACTTGTTGACTGATAGAGGTACTCACTTTTGTAACAGAACAGTGGCCTCACTACTCAAGAAATATGGAGTAGACCACAAGATTTCAACGTCTTATCATCCTCAAATAAATGGCCAAGATGAAGTCACCAACAGGGAGATTAAGATCATCCTGGAGAAGACAGTGAACCCAGGAAAGAAGGAATGGAGCATGAGGCTACCATATGCACTTTTGGCATACAGGAAATCTTAAAAGACTCCTATAGGTATGTCACCTTACAGGTTAGTTTTTGGAAAAAATTGTCATCTTCCTGTGAAGTTGGAGCATCAAGACTATTGGGCAGTGAAGCAGCTCAACATGAACACTGAGGAAGCAGAAGAAAATAGGAAGTTGCAGCTGCAAGAGTTAGCAAAACTGAGGATGGATTCATATGACAATGCAGCCATCTACAAAGAAAGAACAAAGGCCATTCACGACCAGTTGATAGCTAGAAAGGAGTTTGATGTTGGGGATCAAGTTTTGCTCTACCAAAACAAGCTTAAGATGTTCCCACAAAAGTTGCAATCAAGATGGAGAGGTCCATACACAGTGGATGAAACTTTTCCTTATGGTGCATGCTAATGATGCATGAATAGTTGCATTTATCTCTTTATTATGTAATATTTTAGATAGGATCGTTGCACCCTTGCATGGTTCATAGAATTCAGTGAAAAAGGCTGCATTACCGCCTAATCATGGCTGCCAATGTCGATCTATGAGCTTCAAGAAGAACAAAAATCAATGCAACAACAAGAAAAAGAAAGAAGATGCACATCACTTGCTCATGCTTCAAGAATCAAGAGATATCTTGCTCTTGTTGAATCCAATGATCAAGACACAAACTCAGGGAAATTCTCACTCAGTTGTTGATGATCTGAACACATATAATCACGATCAAAAGCTGCTGCACTGAAGCAAAAAATCAACTTGCAGAAGAAAAAAAATTGTAGCAGCAGGCCAAGTTGATCCCGAAGCATTTTCCATGGACTACCATAAGTGCATCAGAGTGATTTATCATGATGTAGATGAAGCCAAATGTTCACATGCAGCTCAGGTACACACGAGAACTCTGATACAACCTACATACAGAGATATACAAGCCATGTTCTTGAGAAAACAAGAGAAAAACTTGGTCAAAAAGAACAGATCACAACTAACTTATCCATGGTTTACAAATCCCTATTTCAAGGGATTTGTTACTTGTATTTATTTGACGGTTTTTAACATCCTTCTGTGTACAAGAGGGAGAGGGGAGAGGAGTAGAAAATAGGTCGAGCTAGGAGGAGAAAAACCATGCACTTGTTCTTCTGAAAAATCAGAAACAAGAGGTGAAGATTTTCTGCACCAGGGAGGAGTAGTTTTTATTCCATTGTATATTCCTGGATTTTTGTTGTTGCTATCAGCTATGGTTGGCTAAACATCACATTATTCTACTGATCTGATGTACTGAGAATGCCTAGACACATTGTTGAGGTGCAGGTTCAGAAAAAATAAAGAAATATATTGAATCTCAGTTTATAGAAACACTTGTGCATGTGTTGATTTTTGTGTTTTAGATTGGCCATCTAAGCTGATAAAGTGCAAACCAACAGCTAGTAGGGACTTATAAGGATAGTTAGTTCATCTAAGCCTTATAAGATAGCAACTTCTTCAATCAAATATGGCGGTTAGTCTATTTATTTGGAGTGACTACTGAAATTCATATGTGTAGAGGAATGAGTTTCGGTTAGAACTTTTAAATTCACACACTTAATGAGGTTTCATTGATCTTAATATGTCTCTGATTATGGAGTGAATGTGTTAATTACCTCGTTAAGGAGTTAGGACTAAAAGAAGAGATGTAGTGGTTCAAAAACCACACATTAAGTACCATTGAAAATCATATAAGTGCACCTATGATCCAAGTTGTTTTATGGCATGATCTCATGGACTTAAGGTCAACAGAAGTGTGTTCTTTCCTTCATATTTCATCTATATTTCATACTTAGTTCATTAGTTACAATTTCAGTATTTTATTGATCAACCACCTCCCCCCTCAGTTTTGAGTTTTGACAGCAACAGAAAATAGGACAATTGCAGTGCATATTTCACTACCTTTCTATGTGGATTCAACCCCGATCTCTCCACTTGATACCCCTTAGCCTGTGTAGTAAAACTTAGGATACTTTTGAGGCAGTTTTCCATCCACGACACTGGAGAAACCAACATCAAAATTATTGCAGGAGGTTGTTCTAGTTAAGACAATACTTCATCATAGGCACATTATTTGTGAAGGCCATGAATTGTCCTGCATTTTGTTCAAATAAGCCACTGAGCAGGAATCTATCCTCCATTTATTCAACATTTTTCCTGTATCCTTACAGATCTGGTCGAAATTTTTGGTTGGCTACTGGATGACACGATTGGTCTACTCACCTCCTCCATAATTCCATCACTAGCACTCTTCTCTAAAGCAAAACCCAGAGGAATTAATACTAGTTCCTGGAAGGCTATCTTGTTAGCAATGGCTTGGCAGATCTGGAAGGCAAGAAACATGGCCCTTTCTCAATCAAAAGAGGTAGTTATGGACAACATTGTGCAATCTGCCCAACGGTCTGTGTGGTTGTGGATTCGTGCAAAGAGAGCTGATCATTTATTCCCCTTCTCTACGTCATACTTGTTATCTCAGCCACAACTTTGTTGCATTCTAATCTTCTTTACTTTTTATAGTCTTGTTTTTCATCTGCTAAGGGTGCAGATACCTAATCTAGTTATGAACAGGTAGGCAATCTTCTATTAATGGAATCATTGTTGCAGAAGGATCATGTCTTCGAAGATAGGAATTTTAAGAATGAAAGGCAAGGCAGAGGGCTTCACTACCTCAAGCAGGTGATCCCAAGTCAAGCTGTCAAAGGGCATATTTCTTACACTGGGGTGAATGAAGAAAACACCGAGACCATGTGAGGTTGCCATAACATTTCTGGTTCCAGCAACCTCAGGGATGTGCTAAAGCTCTCTTGAGGTTAATCCAGCAACAGGAACAAGAGTGTAGCTAATACAGGTTATCTTTGATAATAAGATTACTGGCATGTAATTGTGTGCGGATTTTGACAGGAAACACAAGCTAAAAAGGAGATACACCAAGAAGGAGCGAGGGGTATATGTTCTTTAAGGAACAGGTGATCATCATATGGTGACATGCTTTGGGGAAGGTGACGATTCTGCTACAGTAAGTATAAGGTTATAGCAGTGATGGCTAGAGTTGAAAGTATCCTACACATTCAAAACTTTTTTTTACGAGCTAAAAGTTTATATATATATATATATAATGTGAATGTCCATATGTACATAATTACAAAATGAAGTGAGAATAAACAACTGAAAAGGAAGAAGTAGAAATAGTGGGCTATCCGATAGTGCCCAGCGCATAGTCTGACTGACGCTTTATACCCCAGATAGATGAATGTAGTATTTTCCTTCATGCATGAGTTGATGTATGTCTAATTTCCATCCCTCATCCAGTTATAGCATATGGTGGTCGGATGTGAGTTCCTCTAACCTCATATTTGCGTGTGATTTATCTCAGCATACAGTTCACAGTTATCATCCACTTTTTACTTTTCCGAATCTCATAGTCATCATCTTATCAGTACTATGCTCTGGTACATGTCTCAATTGGGAGAAGAGAGCCATACCTGTAATGTTATTGTGGCTAAGGGTGTATGGTACATAGCTCCCCTAGATTCATAGAGATCACAAAACAATCAGCATAGAGTCATACCTCACATCCGCTTTCCTCAAATTTTCCTGAGGGGCTATCCCAGTAGTATCTGAATAAGGGGGGAAATTTGCTATTGTCATCCCACTTCCAAAGTAAATATTTCCATTTCTCTGAACATATAAGGCGACTTTCAATGAAGTTTTCCGGGACTATTTGCTCCCTACCCATTGAAGTTTTGTCAGGCTTGCTTGTGAAACTGAATCCATGATCTCTTGTCCTCCATATGGGTTCAAGGCCATAGTATCAATTACAATAGTGGAACCCTCCAAATTGGTCTTTATTTCTCAGCCTTCAGTCAAACGTCAGTAACATTTTAATCCACCACAACCTTTTTTTTTTATAAGCCAAAATTTCATTGCATGAAAAGAATATGTACAAAAAATTCTTCCCAAGATGGAAAGAGTTGAACAAAATTAAACAACAAAAAATAAAATAAAAATACAATTCATGGCTCATTGAGCCTTCTATTCCTACATAGGATGAGGTGAGACGAGGGGTAGGCCGCAGTGATTGATTGACTGTCAGCTATGCAGGCTGCCATGAAATGACCATATAAGTCTTTACATTACCCTAAAACCCAGCTCGGCATGCACACCATGTAGCATCATAGTCTCTACTGACTTTCAGCTACTCGGGCAGCCACGAATGGCAGAAGGTTTCTTTACTAAAGTAGTTGATATTGCTCAGTCTGTTAACCTTATAGCATCGAAGTCGTATGAGTGCTTGAACCACCTCATTCGCCTCTTGTAAAATCCAAATATCCAAGATCCCTTTGTACAACCATGTGGATTTGCTGGCTAGGATTTTCTTTTTCTGCTCAATAGTGAAAAGCAGTCTATGGTTCTACCCTCGTGAAGAATTTTGAATGCCCCCAGCGTGGTGCCTATCTGTACATGTACCGAGTGTAATGAAGTGAGCAAACATTAATTTCATGGCAAGGAGGAAGAAATGCCATGTTTATATTTGCGGATGTACTGTCAATTGCCAATTCCTGATTGTGATGAAGCTAACTCATTAACAGTTGCTTCTGCTAGATGACCTTCTAGGACAACACTGTGTTTTGAAAAAATAGGAGTCCTCCCCTGAATTTTCTTGCAGATGGATGCCAAGGTATGGGGGATACGTATATGTTATTGTCACATAATTTGTAGTCCAGGCATAATTGTTGCTTAATAGTCCAGTCCTGCAACAGAATTTAACAGGATAGTTATGCATTATCAGTTCAGCCTTATATTAACTAGATTATTGAATCTTGCAAGTTCTCTCAAACTCATAGAAGTAGTTTCTGCTTGCTCAGTCATAGCATATAGGCATTATCAACTTTGTTGCAGGTGTTGCTGCCTTTGCCAATTTTCAAAGCGTATTCCACTCTTTGAATCTGAAAATGGACCATCTCTGCTATTATGAATAGCAGAGCAACACATCAGTATGCAGAGAGCAACACATCAGTGTGCAACATCAGTAGTATGGATAGAAGAGCAACACATCAGTATGCAGAGAGCAACACATTAAACAGTTCCAGGATAATGAATGTAGTGGTATCAAGAAAACATCCCATGAAACTGTTAATCAAATAAACAGTTTCACTTGCGCAAACATACAAAATTTGGCCAGAGATGATATGCTGCTTAAATCGATATGAACTACTAACAAATGCATCAAAGGATGATGAAAGATGAATGTAAAGCTTAAGATTCAAATACTATCCATTAAAGTATCAACTGAACTTTCCAGAGAAACATCATAGCAAAAGACAACAAAATCATACATTTGTTTAAAACTCACAGAGACACCCTGTTGAGGACAATGGTCAGCCTCATGATAGTTTTAAATAGTCAGAATTAAAAGGATATGAATGGCATGTGGCTTGAGAGCCAGTTTGTAGAGGAATAAGGCAACTTCTTCAAGGCTGATATCCAGACCCAAGAAGTTCTTATAATGTTTGATACTATGCTCGGATGAGTAGTGTCTTTTGCTTGAAAACATTTCAAGTTCCTCGCTTTCCAAATTAGCCAAACCATTGCTGACCAAATAGCTCCCAAGGCAGGTAAGTTTACCTTGCTTGGTTTACCTGAGAAGAATTCAATAAGGTTTGGGACTTGAGCAGAGTGATGCTGAGGAGATCCAAGTGGTGATAACCAGTCAAACAACGAGTTCCAGACCAGCAAGATAAAGGTGCAGCTTGTGAACATATGTTCCACGGAATCTATACCAGCAAGATAAAGGGGTAGCTTGTTAGCTTGTACCTTAATGACACTAAAATACCATGAGTTAACGAATCAGCCAAACATGACAATTGATTTTGCCATGTCACTAGTATTGACTAATTCTACTATTTGTGATCATAATTTGTGAGTCAACTAAGGGGTTAGTTAAGGAGTCAAATAAACTTAATTTGGGGCCTAAATTTTTGCACTTTAGTTAGACTCCAATGAGGAATGAATTAAGATTTTGATATTTTGGTGAAGAAGAAGATTTTTGGGTTTTTTAGCTATGCCCGACTCGTGGATTAAGTTGATATATTGAATAATTTTGAGAATATTATTTTTGACCTTAGAGACATTTTTTATGGCTTTCGAGCAAAATTCCTTTGCTCTTCCTCGTGTATAATCTGATGAACTAGTCAACAGAATAATCAAGATTCTACTCGGCGTCAACTAGCCGCCATGAGAATATTTAAGCATGTCGTTGAGTGCGTTTGCCCATATCACATCTAGTTCCATGCGTACTACAACATCCAAACCCTTGCTCCACCGTATTACCTTATATGCACATCTTACCTTGAAGGACTCAGTCGGTTCCTTTGTCCAATGCCATGAGTCTTCCTGCTCCATGTGTGGGGACCATTCAACAAGTAGATCCATCAGTTTGCTAAGTCTGTTTTTTTGCCAGCTCCAAGAGGGCTTTGCCAAAACAATAAAAAATGCCATATGCCATCCTCTCATACACCCTTTTCCGCTATGGTAACACCTTTATCATTTGATGCCCTATACAAACGAGGGTAAATGGTTGCAAGGCATAGTTTCTCGAACAACGTTGATTTCAAAACAAGGTTTCAATTCCTTTTTCCACAATAGAGACATTTTTTGATTGAACCATGTTTGCAAATAGTTAATGTTCCAAATATCCATCTAGGGTTTGTTGAATGATACGAATGGAGGTGTAGTTGTTCTTGCAGGATAAATTGCTCCTGTGATTGAAGAAGGAGAAAAGAGTTGTTCGAATACAATACTTGGGGAAGAAGAGCAGAGTACTGGCAGCAAAGTCCCAACCGTTTATCAACAAAATAAGTCACATCCATACGATTCGGGTTGTTTGAACGACAGAGAAGAGAGCATGACTTATAAAAATGCGTTGGTTACAAAGTTACTGATTATTGATGTTAACTTTATAAATATTGAACACTGAGTTTTACTTCATTCTGTACAGAAATAATTTTCATTAAGAAAATACAAAAAAAGAAAGGGAGAACAGTTGTTCTCCGGAGAAAAATGTTTTTCCATGACACAATTCTTCACTCGATTCAACACTTTCACATACGAATTTCAATATGGTATCGGAGCAAAAGTTGACCGTGGAGCGTGTGTGATCATATTGATCCAATTGATATCGGATTTGGATCGAGGAACATAATTGGATTCTTGTTTTAAGTAGCTGACAGAAAGCTGGTGATTGCTCGAGAAGACTGATAAAATGATGGATGAGGCAGCGTGATTGCTGCGTGATAAAGAGCGGCGACTATGGCAGCTCGAGGAACTGATGGAGGAACAACTTCATGTGCACAGATCGGACAATCCTGGTATGCAACTTGTCTCTGTTCTTCTCACTAACAAAAACTACCTGTTGTGGAGAAATGCGATGGTTTTGGCTCTGGAAGCAAAGATGAAAATTGGCTGTGGACGGAACGCTGATGAAGCCAGCAGAGGAATCTTCTCTTTATTTGAAGTGGCAAAGAGCTAATAGTCTGGTATGTTCCTGGATAAGAAGTTCAATTATGCCTGATTTGTTTAAATCCTTCTTGTTAATAAATGATGCATGAAGGTTGTGGATTAGCCTAGAACGAAGGCTAGGGACTACAAATTTGCCGCATTTATATGAGTTGAAAAGATCTGTTGCTTTGAGTAGACAGTGGAGTGCTTTTGTGTGTGACTTCTTTGGTAGTCTAAAACAAGTATGAGACCAATATGAGCATATCGGGCCAATACCACAAGCTGAAGGAGTTTTAGGGGATATGCTGAAGATAAGAGACAATGAGGACAGGGTTATTGCATTCCTGATGGGACTTAATGAGGTATATGAATCTGATAGAAGTCAGAGTATAAACACTGATCCTTTTCCAGATATTGACCGTGTGTATAATATTATAGTGGCTACAGAAAAGCATAGATCAGTGAGTATAAGTATTACATCTACCACTGATCCATTGCACATTGCTATGATGTCAAAGGGACCAGGTGAGAACGACTGGAAGAAAGAAGAGAGAGCTACTAAACCGAAGCAAGGATTTCTCAAGATTGATAAGCACTTGTTATTTTGCACTCATTGTGAGAAGCATGGGCATACAATAGATACTTGTTTAAAAAAGAATGGTTATCCAGACAGGTATAAAAAGTTGAAGAAGAATGGAGGAAAGACTTATAGCAGAGTTAATCTGGTGGACACTGGTGGATCAAGAAACAATGATGAAACACATATGGATCATAAAGGCAGTGAGAAAGCAAATCTTTATGAGGTTATTGAGGGGTTGCAAAGGGAGTTGCAGCGTGTGGGAAAGGGAAAGGATGTCATGACTGGACATGAAAAGAGCTTTGTGAATATGGCACATTTTGGTGACTTTTGAGGTACAACTAGGGGTGGGCAATCGAGATTCAGGATTGGGTATGCTCGAATCCCGATCCCGACCCGAACTTTTTTTGGGACAGGTTTTTTGGCCCCGATTCTGACCCGAGTCCCGCAGTCCCAAAAATTTCAGGACTGCGGGCCTTGGATTGTCCCAAGGCGCAAAATTATAACACAAATATGGCCTATGGGCTACTCCATAGGGTTTATTAACAATCTAAAAGGAAAGGCTCATTCCTAGATACGAAGTTCGGAGTAGAATCCACTAACCCTAGATGAATCCGAAAGGGATTCAGAATTGCAATTAATTTGGAAACTTTCGTTCGAAGCAATTATCATCGCCATCAACCAATTCAGAAAATAATAATAGCAATTCAATAAAACGTCATCCCAAACACCGAAAAAAGAATCAAATTAACCAACAATGGAAAGAACCTGGTTTTTGTTGTGCTCTTGAATAGCGAATCGTCAAATACTCTCAGCCTCGCCATTGTTTTTGGACATAGTCCGCAGCCCCAGACATGTTCATCTTCTTCAACCTTTCAGGAGATTCACGGCAAAAACCGACCTCGCAAAACAAAGCAAGAACAAATAAAAGCAAAAAGAAAAGAAAAGGGTACTAGTATTCTTGTTCTTCAAATTCATGGATATGGTGGAACCTTTTCTTTCCAACTTATTCATGATTCCGTCATTCTTCTGCATTTTTTCAATTTATTAGCCCAATTAATAATACCTGGGATTATAATGTTTGGTCATATTAGGCCCAATTTTAATAAATTGGGTCAATATGAAATATAGCATTGTAAAATTATAGTCTAAGACAGAAACTTTAATTGGGATTTGGGTTTGTCCCATAATTTACGGGACAAACCCGATCCCAACCCAATAAAATTTCAGTACTGATGAACCCAACCCGATATCCCAATTTTCCATGAAAAATTGGGACTCGGAACTCGGGACTAATCGGGCCTCGGGAAATCCCGTTTGCCTACCCCTAGGTACAACAGTCCTTTCTTCTCTTAATTTTATGTAGAATGATGAAATATCCTTTGAGGAGTGGATAGTAGATACAAGAGCTACTAACCATATGTGTGTTAACTTCACAATGCTGAGAAATTACATGGAACTGCAAGGAATTAATGTCTGTTTTGCTACCGGATGGAAGCATCAAGAATGTAGCGTGTACTGGAGATGTAGAGTTATGTAGCTCTGTGATACTTGATGCTTGTTTGTATCTACCTAGCCTCAATTTTAATCTGTTTTCTGTGCATAAGCTTTCCAAGAGAGGAAACTATGGATTCAATTTTTACATAACAATTGGATATTGCAGGACCTTAAGAACTCACAGGTGGTGGCATCAGGGATAGTAGTCAGAGAACTCTACATATTGAACAAGGTTTCCTTTGAACCAGAATTCATTCATAAGGTGCAAGGAGTTCATCTCTCATTGATACTACCTGGTGTACTAGGATCTCAGTGTTTTGTAGGTTTGAATAAAACTAACAGTGCAAATGTTGTTGTAGCCCCAGATGTTTTACACAACCGTTTAGTAAATCTATCTCTTGATGTTTTTGAACAGATTAATGGTTCCAATATTTCTGCTGATGTAAGGACTAAAGCCCAGTTGCAAAGGTAGTAACAATTAGACTTGTGTTTGCCCTGACAGCTTAACACTGCAGGACCATCAAACAACTTGATGTGAACAACACATTCTTGCACAGATTCATTAATGAGGAGGTGTATATGCACCCTCCATTTGGATATACACGAGGTCAGAAAGGGCAGGTCTGCCAGATTAACATATCACTTTATGGCTTAAACAGGCCTCTAGGTAGTGGAATCAAGAATTACTCTGAAGCTCAACCATTTTGGCTTCAAGCAATATGGCCATGATCATTGCTTATTCACTCTGCATACAAGACAGAGCTATATTGTGCTACTAGTCTATGTTGATGACATTCTCTTAACAGGAACATATGCTGCTGAACTGGGGTGAAGAAGTACCTGGATGATGCTTTCAGCATCAAGGATCTTGGGGAAGCAAAGTACTTCTTGGGGATGGATATAGCCCGCTCTGTTCAAGGGGTATACATCATCCAGAGAAAGTATGTTAAAGACTTATTGCAAGATATGGGAATGCTAGATAGTGTGGCTGCTTCTACACCTTTTCCAAGGGACCTTAAATTTCAAAATTGTTGACAAGGATTCTACTCCAATTTACCATAATCCGGAGAAATATAGACTCTTGGTGGGACGCCTCCTATATCTCAACTATACCTGTCCGAACATTACCTATGCAGTTTAGCAGTTGTCTCAATTTGTTCATGAACCGCATGATTCTCATTGGCATGCTGCAGTTCATGTCCTGAAGTACCTCTTAGGCCAGCCCACTTTGGGTCTGTTTTACCCCAGTTTTTCTACACCACACCTCACTGTATACATTGATTCAGATTGGGGGCATTGCTGGACTACACAACGTTCCCTCACCCTCTATTGTGTTTTCTTAAGTTCTAGCTTGATTTCTTGAAAATCCAAGAAGCAGACAACAATTTCGTGTTACTCAGTAGAAACTAAGTACAGAGCAATGGTAGCAGTTGTCCGTGAGCTGCAATGGATCGGGTTTATGTTAATTGATTTTTAGGAACCCCTTCATCTCTCTATTGATTTTTGGTGTGACAGCAAGGTTGCTATTGATATTGCTGCAAATATGATGTTTCATGAGAGGACAAAGCACATTGACATTGATTGTCATGTTGTGTGGGATCAACTTAAATTTGGTTTCATCAACTTGCGCCATGTCTCCTCCCAATTTCAATTAGCAGATATTTTAACAAAATCTCTCCCTGCTGGTCCATTTGCCATTATTTTATCCAAGATGAGTATTTGGCACGCTCACCTTGAGAAGGGGGTATTGAATGATACGAATGGAGGTGCAGTTGTTCCTGCAGGATACATTGCTCCTGTGATTGAGGAAGGAGAGAAGAGCTGCAATACTTGGAAAAGAAGAGCATTGTATGTCAACAAAGTCCCAACCGTTTATCAACAAAATAAGTCACATCCACATGATTTGGACTGATCGAACGGCAGAGAAGAGAGCATGACTTATAAAAAAGCGTTGGTTACAAAGTCGCTGATTATGTAGTTAACTGTATAAATATCGAGCATTGTGTTTTACTTCATTCTGTACAGAAATAAGTTTCATTAAGAAAATACACAAATGAAAGCGAGAAACCATTTTTCCCTTGACACAATTCTTCACTTGATTCAACCTATTCATGCGAATTTCAATAGGGTTGTGGTGGCGATAACGGGTGGCCGCTGCCTGCTACCATCAGTGGCGCCACTGGCATCGCACTAGGGTTTCAAAAATTGTACGAATACTCAATTGAAGTCGGGTATTCAATAGTTTGAATTGGGATCAGTATATCAAATGTGATCCCGATTCACAATCGGTATGGGGTTAGTTTTTTCCAATGTAAATCTCGACTTGTTTTCATTTTTCTTTAATTGCAGCCTTAACCCTAACGAGTCGATTGATGATTTGTAGTCCCATGCTGCGCTTGCTGTTCCTCTCTCCTTTCTTCATTGCCGCTGTCTTGACTCTCGCTTGCCCGAAATCTCGGTGTTCCCGCTTGGATAAGGTTTTTGTCTGCTTTTTTTAGCTTCTCGAACTGACAATTTATAGTCCCACGCTGTGCTCGCTGTTCCTATTTGTCTTTCTTCATTACCATTGTCTCGACTCTCGTCGCCCAAAATCACGCTGTTCCCGCTTGGGTAAGATTTTTTTCTAATTTTTTTCCAGCTTCTCGAAGGGCTTCTTTCGAAATTCGGTGTGTTAGTCTTTCATTACTGAGACCCTTCTCTGATTTTGTTGTCGTACTCGTAGCATGTAACCTATAGATTGTGTTCCAAGAATAAGGCCATTCTCATGAACTATTCTACTGATCTCTTTGTCCTTGTATTTCTTATGTGATGCGACACCATAAATATAGGAGAATGAGTACAAATTTTGGCTCTACACCTGTTAGGGATTTCACTATCCAGTGAGGGTCCATTTGGTACCCTTTTTGAAGACGGGCCGGATTTTGCTACGTTATCCTATGTAAATCCATTTTGGGTGCCCCGTCCACCCTTTTTCCTGCCCGTGGGATAACTCATCGGGCAGGGACAGTAGGCGAATAACCCGGCATTTTTTGCTTGCCTTTCATGCAGTTTTTATCTAATCTTGCTTTGGCTCGAACTATGAAATGATGAATTTTCCCTTCAAACCCACAATATTTACGGAAAACTCAGTATAGAAGTTTTTCTCCCTCATTTCGATTTTTTTCCTCCGATCGTTCTCGACCCGTCTCCTCCGCCGTCTGTTGCTCTATTCCAACATCGTCCCCCTCATCTCCTCTACCACTTTTGACAGTTTCGAAAGGTTGGATTCAGAAAAGTATGGTAGGGTTGATTTTCTGTTGCGCAGGGCTGTCATTTTTGTATCGTTTAACAGTGGCGTGCGGCGGTTTTGATGATGGTGACGGAGAGTCCACCGTGTTTGGGTCAGTGGAATCACCGCCGTCGGGTCTGTGATCGCCGTTGGCATCCACGAGATGGCATGGGTAGCGGAATAACATCGAATCTCGCCTGGGTCGACGGCGGTGCACGGTGGATGAGGCTAGGGTTTCGGCGGAAATTCTGTAAAACACACATTATTTTTATTATCCCGGTATAGTGTAATCCACGGTTTCGAACGCAGATACCAAACAAGCTTACCAACTTTGGCAATCCTTGCATGACAATACCAAACGAGGTACGAAAAAATGTAATCCCGACTAAACCCTGTATATTCCGCGATGCCGGATTACTAGAATCTATCTACCAAATGGATCCTGACGGTTTGATGGTGGACCAAAACTGAAGTTTGACTATTTGAGCTCATGCAGTCATACTCTTTTAATTTATTATTTGAAATTGCTTTACGAATAATATGCTAATTAGATGGTATTAGTTGAAACAAGCAAGTTAAACTCTTCTACTGATCTCTTTCAGAAGAGTAAATGCAAATTGACAAACTTTTTGAACTTGAACCACGGGTCTTCTCGAAGTGTTTCTTTCATAATTTTATCCCTTCTCAGTGTAGCCATCAGTAGTAGCAGAGTCATCTGATAACCTTTGTATGTACGTATTATCCCAAATTACAGAGTGGATTTTAATTGCAGATATGGCTTTCAATGCGTGGATATTTTGATAACCTACTATCAATGAATAATCTACCTGCATTGATGGTGACTTGTCAACATAGGATGATGCATGAGTTCTAGCATGACAAGTGTAATAGTGATTTGTCAACACACAAGAATGTGTATGGTTTAAGCATGACAAGTGTGATGGTGATTTGTCAACACAAGGATGAATAATCTAGCATGTAACATGATTTGTCAACATAATATAATGTATGAGTTTTTGTACAATGAGGAACCAACACACCTCATCCCCTAAATCTCCTATAAATACATGTGAGAAGAGAAGAGAATAGAAGAAAATTGATAATATTTTGTAGAGAATTTTTGTTATCAACTTTGAATTAAGAGAACTTTATAACGCCAAGAACGACCCCCTTTTTTGGAGACATTAATAAAAAAAGTTATCATTCTTTGTATTTTCATCTATTCACTTTATTTTCTCAACACATTATCAACACGACTGTACTACCAAGCTTAGCACAGGTCAAAATTAGTCAATTAGTATTATAATGTCTAGTCTTTCTAAACTTGAGTTTGTTGCTCTTGACATCATCGAAAAGAATTACTTATCCTGGATTCTTTATACGAAAATTTATATAGATGCTATGGTCTCGGAGACACTATAAAAGATGCAAATAAAGTATCTCAACAAGATAAGACAAAAATTATGATATTTATTTGTCATCATATTGTTGAAAAGCTCAAAGCATAATACCTCACTATAAAAAATCTAGCAGATCTTTGGAAAAATCTCAAAAAGATATATGATCACTAGAAATTGGTGGTACTTCCAAAAAATCGTTATGATTGGTTGCATTTACGCTTACAAGATTTTAAATCTGTAAGCGAATACAATTATGCTATGTTTAAAATCAGTTTTCAACTGAAGTTACATAGTGAAAAGATTACTGATGAGAATATGCTAGAGCAAACATTATCCTACAACAGCAATACCGTGAAAAGGATTTTAAGAAATACTTCAAACCGATTTTATGTCTTCTTGTGGCTAAACAAAATAACAAATTGTCAATGAAAAATCATCAATCACGCTCGAGTAGTTCTGCTTCATTCCCAGAAGTGAATGCGATTATATTTAACCAAGGCCCCCACCGTGCTCGTGGACATAAAAATTGGGGAAATCATCCTTACTCTTGCCGCAATAATCCCAATAATACAAATATAACCACCAGAAGTTGGAGAAAAATAAAAATTTGCAAGGTCGCAATAAAGAATCTCAGGGCAACAAGAATGTAGAAAATGTTTGTCATCAATGTGAGATGAACAATCATTAGTCACATACATGTCGTACGCTAAAGCACCTTGTAGAACGTTATCAAGTTTTAAAAGCTAAAGGGAAGAATGGGACAAACATTATTCAAAATCCAAGGCCAAATGTAGAGATGAATTTTGTTCAAGATGATTTTCTCCATTACAAATTTGATGTGACATATTTAGATGTTACTGATCCTTGTCCACTCCAATCATATGAATAGTGACAAAAATTTATAAGTTTTTCTTTGTATTTTATTTAGTTTTCAGTGTTCTGCTTTATTTATGATGTAAGAATTACTTTATTATAAGTTTAATTTCATTTGTTATTTCTTACTTTACTTATTTATTGAAGATAATTATGAATTTATCCAAATCAAATGAGGAAAATGCATGTGTCACAGACAGTGCAACAATACAATATACTCAACAATTTTTTTTTTTACTTTTTTTTATCTAGAAGAGAAACATATATTAATACAGTATCAAGTAGTGCAAAATTAATTGAAGGCTCCAAAAGAACACAAATTGTACTATCTCAATAGACATACATTACAATTGATATTGCTTTATTCTTATCTAAATCTCGACAAAATTTATTGAGTTTTAAAGATATTTGCCGAAATGGATATCATATCGAGATAATGAGCGAAAAAGATGAAGAATACTTAACATTACATCAATTATTTTGGTTAACAAATGCAACTTAGAAAGATTACCCATAATGGCCTCTAGATTGTATTATACAACAATAAGAATAGTTGAAGCTTATGTTGTTGAAAGTCTAAAGACCACTAAAACTTTCAAAGTT
>JAOWBN010188695.1:0-16013 GCA_028565015.1 Pinguicula moranensis | reverse complement strand
CGTTTTTCCGAGCCCTAGCCACTTCCGCTTTGCTGTTCACTCCCATCTTCTTCGGCATCTTTTCCGATTACTCCTCCGTTTCGTAACTAGGTTTGCAAATTGCAGATCAAATCAACAGAAAATGTGGCTCAATCCACTGTGTTTCTTCTGGAATCGAATTTGAAGCTGACGCATCATTCATTCCATCATTTACCGAATCGAGAAAATCATTTTTATGGCTCGGCCCAATACAACAATTTGATTTATTTTAAATGCCCGATTCCAGGCCCATTAATATCTGTCCATTCTGGGCCTACAGTGTCGGTGCCGAGGTGGGGCTTGTGACGCACATGGAATGGAAGAACACGAACAATTACATTTCGCTGCACCAAAATACAAACCAGGCAGTCCCACTTGTACAGTTCTGTTTTGATCCATTTTACTTTTCTCTCTTCAATGATTCCTTAACTATCCCATTCACGCATTCAATTTCTGGAGTGCTGTCCCTACCGTAAGTTAAGGCCATTTAATTGGAATGTTGAACGTTTTATTTACATCGCAATTGTCGCATGCATCCATCATTTAAACACAACACAACCTCCATTAATTCATTCTCCCACACAACGCACAATTCGTTCAAAGTTTGTATTATTTTGTGATGCCTGATGGATAATCTTTTGTAATGTGTATAGGGGCCCCCCACTGCCTCCATAGGGATTAAGGGGGTGTCTGTAAAAGGCACCCGACCAGCCGACCTATACTGGCCTAACCCTTCCCCTCTTCCAGTTACCCCTTTTACCAAACTGCAAAACCAATATTGGGTCCCCAGTTAGGAGCCAATAAAGGTCAGTGTGAGTCCATGAGTCAACCCAACCCAAGCCTCCAGTATCGTCATGGATCCCCAAGGTAGAGTCTGAAACGCAAGAGCCGAGCAGCTTGTTGTCTGAGCATTGACACTTTTTTCAAAACACATTGGAAATCCACGTTCGGGTTTTGGCTCATTGTTAGGATCAGGAAAAGCAAATACAGCGGAGAAAACAAAAGAATTTGGTTGAGATTTTGGGATAATGGATTGAATGATAATAAAAAATGCAACTTGCAGATGAGAATTACCAGCAAAAAAATCATGCGATGACTGACTTTATAAATGAATTATTCCTGTGTGAAGATCAACGGACCCCTATATACTCGGAAAAGGTACGAAACCATCCATTTATGGACCATCTTTAAAGGTGTCAATAACAGACAGCTCTTTTAAATGAGTGGGGCTTGTGAGTTGCTGAATTTGGCTCCATTTAGTAGCTGGGTAAATGGGAATTCAAGGCCGAAAGTTCACTCATTGCTAAGAAACGGCAATGGAGGGGTAACGGCGTTTCGCTATGTGCCTATGTCGTTGTGTTGACCACCTCGACGCTGTAACAATCCAACCGTTCAGCTATTAATAGTTAATTAGTATTTTACTTTTCTAGGAGTAGTGTGTTAATGGATTAGTGTTTGTGTGTTAGTGGGAAGATGGGTTAGTTTTATTTATTTGTTTAAATACTTGCCGAGAGTTATGTTTAGATATGAATGAAGTTGTATCTGAAATCTCTCCCAAAATTCTCCCGTTTATCTAAGAAGTCTTCTGTTTTTTCTCCCAAATCTCTTCTTCTACTTCTCTCAATATTCATCTGCAGATCCTTCTGCCAAAATACTTGACCGTAACAACCAAGAATACTTCCGGGTTGTTACAGTGTAGTTGACGGGTTTAGGGTATTTTCCTTTTTTAATTGGCATGTTAGACTCACCATTTTCTTCCATGGCGGCTGTATTTTCTCATATATGCTTACTTAATAAGTGTCGTTCATAGTTTGGTTTCTCTAAAATTCTTCAACGAGAGAATTATGCATCCAAATTAAGAGAAAGGAACTATGAATGAGTCAATCTTATGTCATATGGTTCATAGCAAGCACCGAAGTTATGTTCTTTGTGTCTAAATTTGCTTCTATCATGGAATTTAAACTTAAGTTAGTTTATTCTTGTTCTCTATTCTCATGTTTTCTTGTTGACCAAACGCATAAGCCTTCTTAGTACTCAGGTTTAACTGTCAGGTTTGTGTTTTTGTATTGTTAAAATTCTCCTTAGGGTATGCGCATTTCAAGTTTATTTGTTTGAAATATGCACAGTTCTAGTGTTTTTGCTTATACTATGTTTGATTGAATATTCTTTTCAAGGAACATCCGAATGTCTATAAATCAATAGGGAACACTATAACTCAAGGAATAATCTGTACGATAACATTGTTTGCCAGCTTTTAATTGATTCTCGAGTTTATTTTGAGTTGCTACAAAGATATGATAAATTGTTGATGTTGTGTTATCGTTGTTGTTGTGTTATATGTGAGGGTTATTGTTCTAATGATGCTTTTTTTTGTTATTGAGTTGATTGTCCACAACTAATTGTGTTCTATTATTGAGTTGATTGTCCACATCTAACTGTGTATTGCATCATCTTTTTTTGTGTCTTAGGTGGTTCTTCATATAGGGGGCAAAAATGGAGGATGGCACCTATGATTGGTCTGACTTCAACCGATATTGAGAGGAAGAGGAACAAGAAATTGCTTGGGCCAAACCAAAGTCTAAGGGAAAGAAACTATTAAAGAGCCCAAAAACTCCATACGCAGGGTCTCTTTCAAAGAAAGTAAGCAAGGGGAGCAAGGCTTCCCCGAAGAAGAAGGTATACTTCACCTTCGAGGAGGAGTGGGCCATGATATAGTACATGAAGGAGATTACTATGGACACTTACAAGGCAGGCACGAGGTGGAAGAAGGGATTCCATGAAAGGTGTGTTGCGAGGATATGACAGGTTGTGTGAGAAAGTAGGGTTCAAAGCGGGAACACCATGAAAAAGATTCATGTGTGGAGAAGGTATTACAGTCTGCTGAAGGAGTTTGCAAGCCAGTGTGGCACAACAATTGATCAAAAAATGCATACACCTGTTGTAGACAGTCCTGTGCAGTGGAAGGAACTAGACAAGGTTAGACTATTTTTGTGTTGTTGTTTTCCCTTACCAAGTCTTGATCTATGAGGACTTGATTAAGCTCTTCTTCAAGGGGAAGTGTGGTGCGATGAAGCCAGTAGGTTCACTGAATGCATCAGACTAGTGGAATTTCACATTGAAATGGTGTTGATCTTTCTCATCTCTTGTCTAGTTTAAGGTCTTTGGTTGGTGCTACTTTTTTGAAACTATTGTTTGTGGTTTATGGTTGATTTTGTTGTCGTCTAAACTTGTTGGTCTGTTAGATTATGCTACAGATAGTGCATGGTCTGAAGTTGAACTTATTTGATAGTGTTGTATTTGGAGTAGAGTTCATGTTTATGCAGCATTATAAAGGGATGGAACTTATATTCTACTGTTGTATTTGTTCTAAAATTGAACTTATCGAAGTTGTCTAATGTTCCGAATTGAAAGTGGAGTTATTGATCGTGAGCAAAGAAATCTTGTCGACCTTTGCTGGAAACAAGTGAGCTCAGCAATATTTTCGACCAGAGAAATGCGTGTATCATATGGCAAGAGCGGAGTTTGATTGAAAAAGAATGACTCCCTTGATGAGAATGCAGACCAAATGTAGACAAAATTTGTACCATCACCTTGAGAACAAATCATCATCAACATAATAGCAATCAAATTTTTTGCTAGCATTAACATTGCTTTTTGTCTGTTCCATTTCTTGATATTCAAACAAACATCCTTAAGAAATGTAAGAACACATCCAAAGATCATCAATTCAATATATGAAGTGAAACAAAATTCCAATTAGCAACAACATTGATCCAAAAAACCTTGATCCATCATATCTAATAAACATCAATTGAACCACTTCTCGATTTCTCTCCGTACATCCTCTTCACTGAACCTGTCGCCATGCACTGTTCATCATCTCTTCACTAACATCGACGGACAAATAGCTGCCATAGCGCTTCCATTACCGCTTTCTTCGGTCTCCCCTCCCCGGATTCGCATTATGCGTCTGGGGAGTTACCCTTAGCAACCACTACAACCCACCTTCTCCCATTTTCTACTATTCACCAGACCTAGCCAACCTCATCCTTCTTCGCCTTATACGTTTAACAATCCTTGATTATGGATATGGATATCTGGTCCTTTCTGCCTCACCAATGAAAAAGACTGAGAAGAGCAGCTATTCGAGCTGAACCCCTCTGTATGTACGAAAGCAGATCCCCCAAAGAGACACAAGTTGGGTAGACATTGCGAGACGTAAACCATTGTTTGAACGTCTTGGGCCAAGAACAAAATAGCAGAAACCTCTGGAACCAGTACTCATATCTAACCCTACTTTTTTCATTACAAATTTCCCACAAAACTGCCCGATGGAGAGCTTAAAGTGTATAGTGTGGAAGCAGGGGAATGTCTGTATGATTAAGATACCTCAAAACTTGGATAGTAAAGGTCTACCCTATGGATTTATGGTGTTCCATGATCCAGTGGAAGATGCCGAGTCCAAAACGATCCAATTGAATAACATCTGGATAGGCTCCTATAAGCTCCACGTCAATATTGCTAGATATGAGAAGACGAAAAGGGCCGAGCAGAATATTGCTAAGTTGAGTATTCCTAAAGCAGGAGTTGATGGAGACCAATACCCCAAGGGAGCTTCCACAAGTAAGTAAAGGGATGCACAAGCTCAAGTTGTACAATCTCAAATGATGGAATGTGATCTAACCTTCCAAGTGGACTCTAATTCCAATGAATGGCTAAAGGGTAGTTGGGTGGGAAATTTGAAGATACCAGAAGAATGGAGAGTGCTACAATTAGAGCTGAGAGTAGTAGGATATATAAATATCATCGCCTATCCCTTGGTTGAGGATAGAATTCTATTGTGGTAATAGGAACCAGTAGACCTGCCAAACTTGATTGAAAAAGATCAGGCTTGGTTGGGAAACCGGTTATCTATGATTAGGCCATGGGTGGATAGCGATGATACTCAATCGGCTGTACCCAAGAGGTCAGTTAGGGTAAAAATAGAAGGTCTACCGATACAACACTGGTCCAGTAAGGTATGGAAAGCCATAGGAGCTATGATGGGATGCTTTATCAAACTGGATGAGTGTACTAAGCTGAGACACAACCTGGAAGCTGGTCATCTAATGATCCAGCTAGAGCTTGGTAAGCAGGTACCCCATAATCTCTCTGTGAAATTTGATAGTACCATGTATACCTTGTATATTTCTAAAATGCAGGAAACAAGACTTGTAGCAAACTGGTGGAATAAAATGGATACTGTTATTGATAGTACAAGTTATGACCAGTCCTTGGAACACTTTGACTCTGACACTTCATTGGATGTTAAGCTACTTGAATATCCTGGGATGGAAAAGAATACTCAGATTCATAACCATTTCAGCCCGGAGGTTAAAGAAAATGCTGATTTGGGGGATCTCTTACTAGAGAATAAGGCTCAATCTTAGAATTCTCTAGACCTGTGGGAAGATCAAAGCATCTGGTGCCCCGCTAAACTAAAGTGGTGGCCAAGCCCACCAACTATAAAGGGCACATGGAAAGGCTAGATAATGTTGAGACATGCTCTGGAAAGCAGGTACCAAGCCTGACTGATGCTCTGGATATAAATCTAGCATCTCCTGTGAATAGGGAATTTGAAGCCAAGCTTGAAGTAGTGGACTCAGATCCTGGAATGCAAATAATCCTCAATGACACTAGTGATACATGTCTAGTATCTACTATAAGATGCGAAGATAATCTTCAAAATGCTGAAAAGGGTGGAGTGGCATCTTCAGAATTGGAGCTGCAGCAAGAGATAGAACCTGTCCAAGTAATAGAAGAGGATAACTCTATCCTAGACTCAAATTAGGACTTTCCACCTTTGACTATGGTTGACCCATTATCAAGTTAGACAAGTAAACAACAATAAAAGTACAAGTAAGGAAAAAGTGTGGAGGGCCTAAAACTAGAAGCCAAACACGTAGGGAAAATGACCTAAATAGAGAAGAAGAGCTATCTATGCTTGAAAACTGGATTGGTCACCTAGTGGAGCCCTTCAGACCCCAAATGCTGGAAAATTTATCTGATAATCAGCTGAGCACTGAAGCTGTCAAACCCTAGCTATAGAGGAACAACTTGTACTGGTATTTGGAGATAAACAAGAGACCAAGGAAAGATTGAAGAGCATGTCAGCTAGCTGTCCGACTGTAGACAAATTACAAGTTAAAAAAGGTAATTTGACTGATGGGAATGAAGGGATAAGGTATTTAGAATGAAGGTCTTAACTTATAATGTAAGAGGCATATCCAGCGTAGGTAGAAAGAGAAGACTAAGGGGATTCATTTTGACACAGAAGCCGGATTTCTTAAGTCTTCAAGAGACAAAAATGGATGAGGTGAATAAAAAAATATGTGAGCTCCTCTGGTATGATGGTGATCTTGATTGGGTGTATCGAGGGGCAGTGGGGCAAGCTGGTGTATTATTATGTTTATGGAATAAAAGCAAATTTAGTAGCATGGAGTAATCTCTGGTAATGTCATCTTAGGTATCTCAGGATACTGGAATGGAGACACTACACAATCCAATATGTTGAATGTCTATGACATTGCTGATCTTTCACAGAAGTTGTCCCAATGGAATGAAATAAGAACTCTATAAGCGGGTAGGGAAGAGGAGAAGTGGTGTGTAATGGGAGACTTCAATGTGGTTCTTGAAGCTCATGAGACGAGAGGTCTAACCAGCAGAACCTACACTAGGGAAATGGAAGGATTCAGGGCATTCATCAGGGATATGGGTCTGCAGGACCTGCGGATGGGAAGGAGAAAATTCTCAAGATATATGAAAATCTCTAAATGTTATGAGTAGGCTGGACAGATTCCTAGTAAATAGTGGATGGCTTGGTAATGAAGTGAATTGGATCCAGACAGGTTTGGAAAGAGATGACTCTGACCATTGCACAATTCTCTTAGCTTCAAGGATTTTGAATTGGGGTCCCAAGCCCCTGAGGATGCTGGATATTTGGCTAGAGAGCAGGGAGTTCATCCTTCTGATTGAAGACTTATGGAATAGCACCCACTGCAGTGGCTATGCAAGTTATAGACTGAAAACCAAGATTAAAGCACTGCGTGAAGGGGTAAGAAATTGGAGCAAGAGCTCTCATACAGACTTAGGTAAAGAAAGGAAAGAAGTGCTCAAGAAACTCAACGAGCTGGATCTCAAAGCAGAAACTGAAATCCTTACTGAGGCTAAGAAGAACACCTTGCTATCCCACCAAGAGGAACTAGCTAGGATCACAAAGATCTCAGACAGTGTCTATTTCCAAAAGGCAAGAATTAACTGGATCCAAAAAGGAGAAGCAAACACGGCTTACTTTCACAAATGGATCAACAGACATAGGAAAAGGAATACAATTAATGGGATTTGGCAGGGAGGTAAATGGCTGGAAGAACCGAATGAATTAAAAAATTACTTCAGGAGCCATTTTGAGTAAAGATTCACTGAGGTAGAATGGAACAAACCAAGGATCTCAGGTATGTAGTTTCTCATGCTGACAATAGAGGCAAATACAACAACCTGATCTTACCCTTCATAGAAACTGAAATCATGACTACAATCAAATCCTACAATGATGGATAAAGGAGCTGCTGCAAACTGCATCTACATATGTGCTACTGAGTGGGTGTCCTACAACAGAGTTTTTTTCCCAAAAGAGGACTGAGACAGGGTGATCCCCTGTCTCCTTTCCTTTATGTGATTGTTGTCGAAGTCTTGTCAGTGATGATAAATAAGGCAATACAACTAATAATGTTCAAATGGTTGGAAATAGGGAAAGATAAGACACTGCTATCCCATATTCAGTTTGCAGATGACCCTCTAATGATGGGACAGGCAAGCTGGACAACCATTACTACATTCAAAGCTCTGTTGCAAAATTTTGAAATGGCCTCTGGACTCAAGATTAACTACACGAAGAGTAGTCTGATAGGTATACACATGAGTCAGAATCTAGTGGAAGAGATGGCAGCATATATGGGATGTGGTATAGGGAAACTGCCATTCAAATACTTGGGATTACCTGTGGGAGCCAACACATCCAGAGTTGAAACGTGGAAACCTGTTTTGGATAAGTTCAGCAAGTCACTGAACCTGTGGTATCATAAGAATCTCTCATCAGGAGGTAAACTGACTCTTATAAATGCTATACTAACATCCTTACCATTCCACTTTTTTGCAGTTGCTAAAGCTCCTCAGCAGATGCTCAAAAAACTGTCTGCACAGCATAGAAATTTGTTCTGGAACAATAATATGAGTCAGTGTAAAATAAGATGGATAGCATGGAAGAGATAGTCTCACTAGTGGAGAACGGTGGCCTAGGAGTGAGATGTCTTCATAGTTTTAATGAGGAAATGCTAGGGAAGTGGGGTGCAAGAATACTGGCAGGAGAAAAAAGTCTAGTTCTGGATCTGCTCAGATCCAAGTATGGAAAAGATGAGGTTCTGTCAGTAGGAGAATTCAAAGAATTACATAGACCAACTGTGGCTAATAGCATAACAACGGGAAGATGCAGAGGACATTCTTATGAATCCAACTGGTGAGAACAATGCAGGAATTGATGAGAAATATTTGGATGAAGAGTATATCAGAATTAGAGTGGGAAGTGGACATGTAGTTAAATTTTGGCTTGATGGGTGGCATCATAGCACGTTACTAGCAACCAGATTCCCAAACCTATACAGAGTAGCAGCAAACAAAGAAGCATATATTACAGATCTAGGACATTGGGATACTAGTTTAGGCGCATGTAGATGGACCTGGAACTGGAGAAGACTGCTGAGAAATTCCGAAATTTCTGACTTAAATGAATTGGTGTGTTTCCTGCAGGACAACTCCATCAGAAGTGCAGGACAATCAGAATATTACTTTGATTTGCCCCAGGCTGGAGCCTACACTATCAAAGAAGCCTACAATAAGATACTTGCACAAAAACAAGCTGCATACACGCAAGAACAAGCAGATGTACTATCTACCATATGGAATAAACTGGTGCGCAGAAAAATAATCATTTTCGTGTGGAAGCTATTGCAGAATGCTCTACCTACTAAAGCAGCACTGCAAAGAAGGAAAATAGTCCCAGAAATCCATGATACCCCCTTGTCCCTTATGCTTGAGTGCCCATGAAACCGAGAAGCATCTATTTTTCCACTGCCATATAGCTGTGGAAGCATGGACTGATCTGAAAGTCTGGCTGTCCCCAACTCCGATGACTCTAGGCACTCCAGCACCTACCCTACAAGAGTTTTTATCGATCAAACCCCAGAAAGTAGAAAAGGAGTTATGGGAACCTATATGGGTAGCAGTATGTTGGCACATATGGATTGCTAGAAATGCAACACATTTCCAGTCTAGTAAGGGCAATGCCTCACAACTGATCACCAAAAAAAGAGAATTGCAAGGTCTTGGATGAAAGCAAAAACAAACTCCTCCTATTCACTCAATGATTGGATCATGCAGCCAGTTACCTGCCTTCAAGGTTGAGGAAAACTGTATGCAAACTGCAGCATAAAGAGTAAGAGGATATCTTTGGGATCTGATAACCATCCTGATTCATTGAGTAGCAACAGCATGCTACCCAGCCATCTACACAATTGAGAAATTTCAGGGGGGTTAATTTATTTGTTTTTCAGTTTTGAATTGTATGTTTGCACCATAAACTGAAATGATATGATCATAGATCGGCTGTTTCATCTTGTTGTTCTTCTTAATGCTCTGCATCTTTTTGAGGTACAGGTTAGGATGGTTCGGATATGGGAATATCCCCATCACAATGATCCACTGAGCAAGTCGTGTCTCACTGAGCAGCTGAAGTAGATACTGCATACTTAATTGAGGAATACCACCGAATAAAATTATATGTTTAGTAGATTGTATGATTGCACTACATATGTTAATTTTACCTTCTTATTACATTCGATCTAAATGAGGTACAGGTTAGGGTGGCTGGGACCGTGGAAATGGACTTGATATCCTTGCACATCATCCCTGGAGAGTGCTAATGTCATGAGAAGTGGCAGAAGCTACTCTGAAAACAAAAGAACTCTAACTCTATCATGGAAGTGCACTGACCACAAACATGAGCATAGGCAGCATACAAGAATTGCAAATGATGTTGTTAAAGTGGGGGAACACGTGACCATAATTGCAATAGTAGACACCTAGTCTACTCTCATGCTTGTACTTTGTTAGTCTGCCTTCCGAAGTACAACCATTCTGTCACTACAGGGATAGCACGCCATTCTTAATCGAGCTGTGTACCAAGATTCCTAAAATGGGATCTTGACAATGTGACAGTCATGACATTTTGATTTGGTGAAAAGCGGATGATGGCGATGAACTGAATTTTGAGGTGCTTTGTGATCTACTATGACACTAGGGGAGCCATGTACCAGATCACCCGTGACTATACCAGAAAGGGTATGACGATAAGTCAAAGTAACCAGAGCATCTGCAATGAGAGTAGATAGTGGTCTCTATCTGTTATTCATATTGACTGTAGATAGGACACTCTAGTCCTAATCTCCTATTTTTTCTAGTATTTTTGTTTCCTTCCTATTTACTATATACATTACATATTTATTTATAAAATTTTGGCTTATCAAATAAAAAAGTATATTTTTTCAATGAGAACTCATTTCCCGGGCTAACTGAGAATAATAACTCTTAACCAGGGAACTTCAAAAGATTGCCTCTTGCTTTAGTTCCTCTATTTTAAAATAAAATTTATTGTGTACCGTCTTTGTCACAGTTGCGCCCAACCTAATTTTATCTCAAACAACCAATCAAGTTTTGTCATATGTCTAGAACATTTCTCTATATTTCGCCCTTTGACTTCAGTAGCCACTGTTATTCAGCCACATGTCCAGGACAATGGTCCAAACAAAATGAGAGAGCGTGAATGCCACCGGACGCGCGAAATGACCAAAATACTCTCGTGTTGAACTCGTGCCAGTGTTTAACACGGGGTATTTTGATCATTTTCGCGAAATTCGTGCGTTTGTGCGCTGAAATGTGTCGTGCATCATTTATGAACTATCCATTGAATTAGTCTCGTCACATGGGACAACAGAATCACATCCTGACTATTGAAAATGTATCGATGGCGGCGTCTCTTTCTGTCTCAGTCAGAATTTCCACTCAAATACCTCACATGACTAAATCCACATCAGTTCTTGTCTAATCCAATCACAATTCAGTCTTTGGTCAAAGCTTCGTCTCAATGTTGACTCTGAGAGTACAATTGCCACCTCCGCCCGCATGGACCGTCCGAACCTCTTATCTCACAACCTCTCGATGCATCCAATATCCCTCATTCCCGAGTTAGCACTCAAAGTCAAACTGGTGCATTCAATCAAAGTGTTTTCCAGTGTTTCCTGATTATCACCTTTGTTACTATATTAAACATCCAATCAAAGCATTTTCCAGTATGTAGAGACCTCATGAACCAACTCATTATTTGCGAGCGAGTTTGTCACGATAGTGGTAGCTTGCTATGCCCAGGGGCAAAGTTAGGAAATTTGTGGGGTGGGGGTGGGGGGTTAGGGATTTTTGTTGGGTCAGGTCAGGTTGTATCTAATCCAATCGAGCAAGCACGTTCAGATGTTTCGGTGGAATTTGGAATAATCAAAATAAGTTGAATCAATTCATCAATAAGATAGTAATCAATAAAAACATAGAGCTAAAAAATGGAGCAAAGAGGGATGAGAGACCTTTACTTTCTGAATTTCAATTTTGAAACAAAGAATAAAAAAATATTTCATGCTATCATTGGGACTTTCATCATTGCCACCGTCATTACCTCCACCTGTTTCATCGACAGACCTTCCCCTCCAATTTTTACACCTAGCTAAGATTAAACAAATAATATTTTATTTTTATTTTTTTTCTTTAAAAAATTTAGATTAGTCAGTCATTAAAAATGCGCATCTAGATTCCAAATGTAACATGCACGAAAAAAGAAATAAATCAAAACGTCTGAATAATTATTAGGGCTAAGATATCGACGAGAAAAATGCATTTGCCACCATACTTCACTAGATCAAAGATTTGTCTGAATTTCAAAAGGTTGACAAATAACACTGAGTTCTGAGTTGCACCGCCGGACTACAAGTCACTGCAAACGCGGTGACCATCTGACGTTACTACGATCGTTTGATACAAAACAACCACAATTTTACACAACCGACTTACGTACTATAGAAATAACTTTAGAAGTTGGAATTCGATTGACCACCAATCTAGCAAAATAACTGTCAAAACTATTATATTAAAGAACTGTAAAAAAATATATTAAAAAATGTTCAAATTTTTTTTTGAAAATAATGTCTATTAGAATTGATAAATTGCCACAAAGGTTTTATCGTGTAGTAGTTAGCACTCTGCAATTTGAATCCAATGACTTGGATTTGTCTCTTGGTAATACCTTAATTTTATTCTTTTGGTTTCTAAAAAAAAGAATTCATAAAACGCCCAAGGGGATCAAGCACATGACCGTAAGGTTAATGACTTTGCACTCTACCAACTGATCTATACAAGCCTTATGCATTAATGAAAAAAATATAATTTGAATATTCTAGTGGGGATCAAATAAAAAAAATAAAAAATTTACCTGTATAAAAAAAAAATTAATCCTGGGGGAGCATAGTTCCCTGATCCCCCCTTTCCTCCGCCTTTGGCTATATCGAAGGAGTTTGATGCTCAGCTAGAAAATTTTACTTTTTTTTTGCCCACGACCTACATCTCAGAAGATCATTTGCAATAAATGGGTATATAAGATCATGCAGAAAGCTGATGGCTCTATTGATAAGAGGCTCGCTTGGTGGCCTGTGGTTTTGAGCAGACATTTGGAGTTGATTTCAATGAAACTTTCAGTTCTGTGATAAACTCCTATACTATTGAGATTTTGCTAACTCTTGAAGTTCAATTTAATTGGGTTATTCGACAATTTGACATTTCTGATGTCTTTCTGAATGGCTTGTTGATGGAGTGTCCTGATCATGTGTGTCATCTACACAAGGCTCAGTATGGTATCAAACAAGCCCCTCGGACATGGTATCTTTATCTATCTGTTGCACTCCGTGACTTTGGTTTTCCTGCTCAGGTATGCATAATTCTCTATGTTTCACTCCCAGAAGTGCACAATTTTGTACTTATCTACATTGATGGTATTTTGGTCACTGGGACACATCGTACTGATATCTTTGCTCTTATTAATCAATCATCTTCGAGACACCTTCAAAGTTAAGAGACCTTGGTGACTTAGGCCATTTTCTTGGCATTCAAGCAATCCGAGACACTTTTGCATTGCATCTTCAACAGAGCAAGTGTATTATGGACACCTTAATCGAACCAGAATACTTGGAGAAAAACCTCTTCCTTCTCCTTGTAGCTCTAGTCCGAGATTCAATTCTACTGATGGGGATTCTCTTAGTTCTAATGATGTTACGATCTTTCATCATACAGTCGGAGCTTTACAATACTATACTCTTAATCATCCTAATATCTCTTTTGCAGTTAATTAGTTATGCCAGCACCTGCATCAGCCGACCACTGTTCACTTGAGTGCAGCCAAGCGAGTGCTGAGATATTTGAAGGGGCCATTGATTTTGGAGTTTGGTATTCTCGTGGTGAGATAAGACTTCAATGATTATGTGATGTTGATTGGGCAGGTGACCCTAATGATCGGAGATCTACTATGGGGTATTGTGTTTACCTTGGTAGAAATCTTATTTCTTGATCTGCCAAGAAATAGTCAGTAGGATCTAGTTCCGAAATTATTCTCATTTCAGTATTTGCACTGAGGCAGAATATCGAGCCTTGCACTACTGCAGAATTTTACTGGATACGCATGCTGCTGAAAAATCTACAAATTCCACATTTTCAGCAGCCAGTCTTATGGTGTGATAGTGTAGGAGTTATGACCCGAGATTCTAATCATTTCATGCAAGAACCAAACATATTGAAATTGATTATCGTTTTATTAGAAAGAGTTTGCTCAATAAGGATATCTCTCTATAATATTTCAGTACACATGATCAGTTAGCAAATACTCAAACTAAAGGGCTTGGTTGAGCATGATTTCTACTGCTTGAGACAAATTGAAGGTTTCATTGCCTCTTCTAAGTTTGAGGGAAACTATTAGCCAACCAACTGAGGGACAATTAGTCAGTGAGAAGTCCAAGACCTCGGAGTTCATTCGTTTACGAGGAGATATTAGCGAATTAACCATATAAGGATCAAGAATCTCGGAGAATCAATCAACTAACTAATTACCTCCTTGATTAATATCCTAATTACCTTGTATATCTAGGAGGCTTTGTAATTACCTTATATATGTTTGTATTGTAACCATATACACAATACATGGTGATTTGATCATTGAAGATCACCACTATTCATCTGTAAATCTTTATTTGTTTATCATAAACTTTCAAACCCAACCAACGACGATAAATAATGAGTTGTCATAAAAAAAAGTCTGGGTTGAGTTGATTCAAACAGGCGACCACGTTCTCGCGGACAACACCCTAGCAAAATAGGTATGGAACACAACACGACATCTGTTTGGGATCCCAAGACTCACGCTTCAAACTTGGAAAGGAAGAATTCACCCATGGCAATCCTACGCCAAAAAGACATCCTTGAAAGGTTGTTTGGTGGGGATTATTTCGGCCATTATCACATGGTGCTTGTGGCTACGCAGATGCAAAGTTCGATATGATGAAGTATTCTTATCAATTGATCATATTTGGAGATATGTATGCTTTTATATTATTGATATATCTAACTGTGCAGATTTATAGTTTAAAATGTAGGTGATGGACAGATACTTTCTAAACTAATTGCAGATTCCCATCCAATACCCACCCCCTGACAGTATCAGGATCATCACATGGGTTCTACCCCACAACCCCCACCCACCCACACGGTTGGAAGAAGCTTAATTGAGACGGAAGTTGCTTAGGAAATCCAGGACTATCAGAAGGAGGTGGAATCGTATGGAATGATAGTGACAACTTCTTAGCAGCATGTTCACAACACTTTGGGATGGGATTAAACAATAGTGCAAAGTTTCGAGCAGTTCTAGAAGGGATAAAGTTGTGCTATAGGCCAAGGCTAGGATTATATCGTCATTGAAATGTATTCAATGCTACTGGTAAACTGGCTCTGCCAAAATGAGTGTGATATTTGGAATTATTGGGAAGATCTTGTCCTCCTGCTGGTTGGTCTACGTATCAAAGTGTACACCAGTGGAGGGAAGCAAACAGCATAACAGATTCTCTCGCAAAATAGGGATCAACAGGGATCTGCCAAATTTTTCTGTAGAAATCCCAATTGTCCAAGGAAAAAGGAGCAGACTGAGAATAGAAAAATGAAATTTGCCTTACATGAGAAATAAGAAGCAATGAGGCGTCGTCCGAAGGATGGTGCTACCAATGTCAAAAATATCCCTGAATCGAGGATCATGACGTTTTCACTACCATTTGATTTTTTTTCTTTTGTAGCATACTAACCAACCAACGGCCATAATTTTTTGTATAAGATTTAGCATCCACCCTAAGAAGGCCCTTTAATAAAGTTTAATCTTAAAAAATAAAGAGTTCATTCAAATAAGTCTACCCAAAAAAATTGCTCCAAGTACCAAACAGTTGGTTTTAGTGGATTACTCTACTTATCGAGCAATAATCAACTTAACTCTGATATCTATAATAAATGACACTAAATGATTTTTTTATAGGTAAGAATAAATGATTTTATACACCAAAAGTATTTCAACGTTCTCAACTAAGCGCTGTGTAATTTAGCATAATATCCCTTTTTACAAGAGAGAAATGAAAAAAAATTAATATGGTTATTAGAACTGCACAAATAAAATGCAGAATGTGGTAAAAATATGTTGACCAAGTCCCCCAAGAGTAGCATTGTTTGCCAACCATTTGGCCATTTTCGTTCTCACAGCAACTCTCCCACGGGTGCTTCAT
>JAOWBN010188684.1:0-16017 GCA_028565015.1 Pinguicula moranensis | reverse complement strand
TCTTCAGATCGAGCTACCATTCGGGATAGCCCACCCGCTTGAAACATCCATCAAGACTTTGTCCCTTTTCTGACAATATGAACACTAGAGTTTTAATTTGTCCAATTTACAAAATTGGGCTGGCCCAAGCTCGTATGTTCTCTATAAACGGGCATGTCTGGTTGGATTTTTCAACCCTGCAACCCGTAACAGGCGGGCCAAGCTAGTCTGACCCGCCAGTTTGCCTACCTCTAGCTGCCGCTGCTAGTAGTTGTTTTTCCATTCGCAGTGGTAGCCCCTATTCCCTTCGTTCCTAATTTGCCTACCTCTAGCCGCCGCTGCTAGTAGTTGTTTTTCCATTTGCAGTGGTGGCCCCTTTTCTCTTCGTTCCTTGTTTCTTCAGATCGAGCTACCATTCGGGATAGCCCACCCGCTTGAAACATCCATCAAGACTTTGTCCCTTTTCTGACAATCTGAACACTAGAGTTTTAATTTGTCTTCGTCTCTAGCTCGGGATGATGTTCTAGCCACGTTTGTGACTGGATCTAACTGAGATTTTGTGGTGAAATCACTACCAACGCCCGATGATGGTTTGTGCCTTCGCCCGTCGCTGGATTTAGAATATCCTGGTGTGGTGCCTCATGACAGATTGTGGCATAGGCTGTTTCAACTTAGGGCAGTGGATCTTCTTTGAGAAGATCTATCTTCACAACGTTGTAGTCTCTATTAACGGCTGCCAATAATTGAAATAGCCACGTCTCTTGATGGAGACGGCCGTATGTTGCAATATGGGTTCGATTGTCATCGGGCAATCTTCCTCCATAACTTTTGTAGGGTAATGTATAAGGACTCGAGGGTTCCATTACCCTATTGCTACTTGTTTGCCTTTACGGTGAAGTAAAAAAATTGGAGTTGGTCAACTACTACTATAGGTAATTGCGAATCCGTTCAATAATTCTTTTGCCATCGGGTATTCCATGAAGTGATTGACCAAATGAGGATCAATTCAGTGCAAAATCCCGGAACAAATGCTTAAATCCGTTTGTTCCCAGGCTGGGAATGCAGTATCTTTGGTAATTGAAGGAAAGGGTTCTCCAGTGATGTGACTCAATTGCCCCCTCCTTCCAATGACCATCCACGTCAATTTGGACCACAAGGAATAGTTTTGGTCGTTGAATTTCATGGAAATAGTGATGGCTGAATTGTTCTTGGGGGGATGGAACTATTTGAGCAACTTCGCAATTTGGGTAGAGATGTCATCAGAGGTTGTTTCTGATGACGTATGGATGGATCTGTTTGTGTTATCCGACATGATTTTGGCTAGAACGACGGATTGGGGTAGATGATGAGATTTGTGCTTTGATCCGAGGATCAAACATGGCTCTGATACCATGTTAGCTTTGAGAATTCAATACTTTCTTTCTTCGAATTATCTTTCATTTACTTTGTTTGTTACATTCTTGTAGAGTCTAGATTTCCCATATAAGGTAAGATCCTAGGTTGATCCTTTTCTTTTACAAGATTAATTCAAATCTTACCTTATCCGGATATATAATCTAACAGTTGAGGTTCGTACGCAACAGGTCAGACTGGTTGATTGTTGCTGATGTTGCTGTTGATCTCGTTGTTATTGTTGGGCATATCAAGATTGGGTTTGAAGACATGGTATCTTCTTCTTCCCTATGAAAGACATGTTTTTGAGCTTGGAATGGGCTTCAAGAGTTGGGTTGGATGAATCGGGGAACTTCAATTGGCTTGCTATATAGTTGAAAACTTGAGAGGGTAGGGATGGAAAGAAATATAGATGTGGAAGAAGATTTGATAGAAGAGAAGTGATCTTCAATGATCAATTTGCTGTGTAATTAAGCGATCAATTATGTGGGCTAAAAGTGTAAATGGCGTAAAAGGTAGTTAATTTGAACATGGCCTATGGTGATGTCCCAACGAAGGGACAAGATCCAAGTGGAGTTGAATGGCTTGTATCGGCTCGTGAAAACTGACCGAATGAAGAGTTACGATAAGATCCAGAGGTTCCAGAGTTGTTAGTCCCACACCGATTGTGCAAAGAGGAGAAATAAAATATAAATATGAAAGTGAACTACAAACTGAATACCTTATGACTAAAGTTTTTAGGGAGTGGTTCACTGTCATTTTTTTTTAGAGAAAAATGCTTGTTTGTAATTAAATCTTGTATATGCTTACATTCCTTACATCTGCCTCCTTTTATAGTGGAGGTTTTGCATAATAGACAACACACGTATGGAAGAAAATTAATACAACGCATGTATGTGTCATTTCTTTGTCCGGTGTGCTGAATGGCATGTGTGTGTCTGGTGTGCTGCAAAGTTTCCTTGTCTGGTGAGCTACTTTTGACTTTGTTTCCAACAGGTGGTATTCTCATTCATTCCTTGATCCTTATGCTGTTGTTTTCTGGTTATCTTTCAGGCTGAGGTCCAAGTTTTTGTCTGTTGGGTCTATAAACATCCACCACTACTTGTTGAAAACGATTCTAACCTCAGAAAAACCCAAGGGTGATATACGAGGAGGACGAGGGCAGAGACTCGACAAAGATGGCAAGTGCAAGCTTGTCGGGGTGGTGACAGTTGATTCCCGATCAATGACGTTTTCATGAATGCATTCCTTAGCATGCCCATGGAGTGCCTCGCATTTCTGAATGCTATTGCAAGCAATAGATAATGAGGAACACTCTTATTATATACTTGCAAAGAAGGTCAAGTGGATTCTATAGTAGAATCTGAATGTAAAGATAGACCTCCAAGAGTTGGTCAGAATATTCGATCAAATTGATATAACAAATGCCTTACATTCCGGAGAGAGGGAGAGAAGGAGAGAGAGAGGGAGAGGGAGAGGGGCAATTACCTGTCTCTGTCCTCCACTTAGAATCCACCCACGCTCCCCAACTAATGTGTCGTAACCCTGCAAAAGAATGAAACATCAGCACAAAAACAAGATCATTATGAAGGAGCAGACAATGCTCACCTATTTATTATAAGCACAGAGGATGCTGACCTGCAGCAAGGAAATTATAAATTCATGAGCATTAGCAGCTTTAGCAGAGCTTCTATCACATTATCCGTGGACACATTTTTATCAGGGAGCCCGTAAGCTATATTTTTTCCGATAGACACGGAAAATAGAACAGGTTCCTATAAGAAATTACAGTTGGTCATGTACTTAACGGAGAATAATATATTTCAAGAACATGGTTATTCAGACTAAACGTGATACTGCTACTCTACTGCAAACTTGTGATGCATTTCTCCTACTTTTTGCTAAGTTTGTAGCCTCTATTATGACAGTTTCAGGTGGAATTTGAAAAGATGAATAAAGAGGAAATGATCCAGAAAGAGATACTTGATTCACGATGGATACGGCACGAGCCTACTCACTCTTGTTGAAAGATCGAAGATCCTCACCGGCAATATTGTGAAGAAAAAAGAACAGTTTTTCGATTCAATGTTTTTTTTCTATATTTCCATATTGTGGTTACACATTATATTATAGGAGGAAAAATAACAAACATAGATGGAAAGAATTCTGGAGATAAGGAAGTTATCCCTTAATTTTAGGGATCACTTCCTTATTTACATTAATTAGAATTCATTCCATCCTTATCTAGTCTAACACTCCTCTTCAAGTTGAGTCATCGGATCCCCGATACCCAACTTGTTCAAAGTCTCATGGAACACCTTTCCTGTAACTGCTTTGGTGAGTACATCTGCTAGCTGTTTCTCAGATTTTACAAATGGTAGATGTAGAGTTCCTTCTTCTATCTTTTCCTTGATAAAGTGCCTGTTGATCTCGATATGTTTGGTCTGGTCGTGTTGAACTGGGTTCTCCGAAATGCTAATCGCTTCCTTATTATCACACATTAATGGAATAGAGTAGGAAATCGGGAAACCAACCTCGGTGATCAATTTTTTTAACCACAGTACTTCAGTAACTCCACGAGCAATACCCCTGAATTCAGCTTCAGCACTCGACAATGCTAATACTTTCTGCTCTTACTTCTCCAT
This sequence comes from Pinguicula moranensis, assembly GCA_028565015.1. Lineage (NCBI taxonomy): Eukaryota > Viridiplantae > Streptophyta > Magnoliopsida > Lamiales > Lentibulariaceae > Pinguicula > Pinguicula moranensis. Next base: position 12,001 of record JAOWBN010188684.1, on the reverse strand, counting down.
GTAGCAAGATTATCTCCAACCATTGTGAAATAGCCCGAGGTAGATCTCCTGTCAGTCTGGCTGCCTGCCCAATCAGTATCCGTGAATGCACATATATCAAAATGACCATGTTTCTTGAATAGAATTCCCTTTCCTGCATTGCCTTTCAAGTATCTTAACACTCTGTGTGCTGCTTCCATATATTCTTCTTGTGGTCTCCGCATAAACTGACTATTCACTCTTTAAGAGTACGCTATATCAGGTCGAGAGTGAGATAGATAGATCAATTTTCCCAACAGGTGTTAATATTGTTCTTTGTCGGTCGAAATTCCATTCTCATCAAATTTTAACCTGTGGTTTGCCATCATTGGAGCATCGGCAGGTTTGCAATCCAGTAGTCCTGTCTCAGCCAAAAAATCAAGCACATACTTCCTTTGGTTGATGAAGATTCCCTTGGTTGACCTTAGCACTTCAATCCCAAGAAAATACTTAAGTCATCCCAAGTCCTTCATTTCAAATTCTTGAAATAAGTGTTTTTGCAAGTTCTTGATTTCATTGATGTCATCTCCAGTTATTACCATGTCAACAACATAGATAATGAGACAGGTGGTCAACATCCTCGTTTCTTTAGAAAAAGAGTATGGTCTGCATTACTCTGTTTATATTCTAACTGTTTCATAGCAAAGGTAAATCTTCCAAACTAAGCACGTGGAGACTGCTTCAGACCATATAGAACTTTCTTCAGAAGACATACTTCACCTTCCTTAAATTCTCCTAAGATACCCGGGGGTGGCTCCATATAAACTTCATCCCCTAGATCTCCGTGAAGGAAGGCATTTTTGACATCGAATTGATGCAATGGCCAGTACAGATTAGCAGAAATCGAAAAGAGAACCCTTACAGTGTCAATTTTGGCTACAGAGAGAAAGTCTCTGAGTAGTCAATATCATAAGTTTGAGTGTAGCCCTTTGTGACCAGTCGTGCTTTGTATCTTTCAATAGTTCCATCAACATTATGCTTGATAGTGAAAACGCAACGACAACCAACTGGTTTTTTTCCCTCGAGGTAGTGCACACTTTGTCCACGTTCCATTTTTCTTAAGGGTATCCATCTCTGAGTCCATTGCCTTTCGCCACTCAGGTTGTCACTATGCTTCCTGGACTGTTTTTGGTAGTTGCTCCGAGTACATTACTGTCATAAATCCTTTAGCTGAATGAGATAGACTTGCCCTGGCAAAATCAGTCATCGGATATCTAGACTTTCGTGGAATATGTTCAGGCTCATAATTTTTAGAAGGTATTCCACGACTTTGTCTTGCAGGCAGCATATAAGGTTGTCCTTGTTCATCCAGTATATCTGCAGTGTTAGTCACAAGAATAGGAGAATCCATAATGTCATGATCATCAAAAATGTTTACCTTAGGATCAGCGGACGTAGGTGAAATTGGACGTGGCGAGATAGATGGCAAAGCAGGGACTGTACCAAAATTTCTAGAGGAGCAGGGGACGACTCAAACGGCCCAGTATAATGTAATAACCAATTCAGTGAAGGGTTTTAGGGTTACACGAAGTTCAAAGTTACTACAGATCTTAGATCTACATCTCACGTGAAGAAGTGAGAAAGAGAAGATGGAGAGAAAAACCTTATTTGCATAAATCATCACACATTTCTTAACGTGTGTGGGTATATATAAACAAACTTTATCAATATTACAAAATATACCCACTAAATCTAAATTATTACAAATATATCTTTGATCTATTTTACAATAATATAAATCTATATTAAAAATAATGATTAATACAAATAATATCCTTAACAGTCAAGATGAGAGTGTAACCAATGAAGGAAACCATACTTCCACCTGCAAGTTGAGCCTAACATGAAGAAATAATTTCTGAAGATCAGCTCAAGCATAACAAAGGGAACACAAGCTCAAAATGGAGATATTCGTTATGAAGAAATAGAATGGTGCATTTGGCTTCATGAGATGAGACCATTTGAACTTTAAGAGAAGGTAGAAAAATCTGGAAATTCTTACAGCTTTCACTTTACTTCCACCAAGATAGAACAAGGCCATTAAAGACACATACACAGCAATCTTTGAGAGTGACTCATTGAAGGATTTAAACATCCCAAGTGTTATGCCATTACTTTCATACTCAAGAACCTGCCAACTTTAAAAAAAATAAAATGAGAGGTATCGATTCAGACAAATATCATCACTATCAACCTCCTTCTCCCTTTTTATTTTATTATTTTATTTAAGGGCATCCTTCGGGTGGATGCCAAATCGGCATACAAGAAAGATTTGAGGCTCTAAGGCCACATAGCAAGTATAAGGAGAGAGTCCAGAGCGGACGCTGGTTGCTATCTTGAGAGAATTAGGTCTATCCCCATGGGTATTTTTCCTTCTAGCTCCTACAATGGAGATTGAGTAGCAAGAATTGTCAGAAATAATGCGTAGGTAGACTAGATCTTCCCTATGTCAATGACCCCTTAGGCTCCGCCCGTCATGTCTTGTCCCGGCCGGCCTCCATGGAGGCTCGAAAGCTCTATCTGCATCGTAAGTATGGCAATCCCCCCTTTTCCAATCGCAGATGCCCCCGGTTCATCGGAGATAGCTGCGATGAGTACATTATTCTTTGGTCCAGCCCTGATGCTCCCTGTTTGGCTAGATCATCTGCAATGTTATTGCCTTCTCTGTATTAATGCATCACCTTCATATGCAGCCCCACTGCAATCTCCATAAGCTCGTCCCAGTAGTCCCATAAGTACCATAGGTCACACCTGTTTTGTCTCAACCACTGGACCACAATCATGGAGTCTGTTTCTACGACCACGTGAAACCATCCTTGTTCTTTGCAAAGTCGGATTCCTTCATTCACTGCACGTAACTCAGCACAGTTGTTCGTTCCCTCTCCAAAGCATCTAGAATAGACAACTCTAAAGATTCATTTTTTGTCCCTCACTATTCCACCACCACCCGACGTCCCTGGATTTCCAAAACAACTTTCATCACAATTTAACTTCAGACAGCCGCTTGGAGGAGACGTCCATTTCACAATGGTCAATTCCTTCCTCGGGATCCTCACATTCTGAATACATAGCTCAGTTAAAAAATACTTGTCCGTACCCTACAAAAGACAACAAGAGTTATGTGATAATCGTTGGTGTGGGGCCCATTAATGCTCCTGTCATAGAGTTCTTCTTTGCATATGTGAACCAGTAAAGTAATCTACCTTTCCAGGTTTGCCACTTGAGTCGTGGAATTCCAAACAATGTATCGGTTTTTTCCCATACGCTCCTCGCAATTTTGCTTGTACCAAATATGTGGTCCTCTAATTATTGTTTTCTCTGCTCACAGCAATCGCAGGCGGATGCCAATTGAATGCCTCGACGTCTTATGCTTTCATCCATAGGTAGGCACCTATGCCATGTACGTCAGGTACACATCGCCATTTTAGGTGGTAGGGCCTTGTTCCAAATCCGCCCCCCTTCTATTTGTATTGGCCCCGTCACTCTGATGCTCTCTACAGCTTATTTGAAGCTGAATTCGCCTTTCTTATTCGTGATCCATATGCACCTGTCCTCTCCCCTCTATTCATGATTGTCGGAATTTTTTTCCTCAACATTTCCTCGCAAACTTCTTGACCCACCGCCTTCAGTACCTGTTCGGCATTCCAGAGATTTCCTTGCCAGAAATCCTGTATATTGTTTTCACTAAGCACCTCATGGGGACAACGAATAGCAAGTGGTCCCTCTCCAATCCATTTATCATACCAAAAAGATGAATTTCCTTTTCTTATCATAATTTGAATATTCTCCATCACTTCATTTCGTGTACTCATTGCATATTTCCAAAGGCGAGAGTCCCCACCTTGTACCGCCCTTGTAAGTAAGTGCTCTTTTTTTATTATATTTGGCCCTGAAAATCTTGCCCGCGGGCTAGACCCAGTTATCATTTTAAAACAAAGTTTCATTGCCATTACTTTTTGAACGTCCTTGAAGTCTGTGATACATAGTCCTCCTTCATCGATCGACTTGCAGATTTTTTTCCACCCTAGCCAGTGCATTTTCTTTTTTCCTTCGACCTCCCCCAATAGAAAATCTACCATGCAGCGGCGCAGCTCCTCTAGGCAATATTGCGGTAGCCTCATAACAGATAAAGTGTGCATGGGGATACTAGATAATCTGTGCCTGATCAATACTATTCTACCCTCTTGGGATAGTAATTTTCCTTTCCATCCAGCTATGTTGTTCATAATTTTAGACATCAATGGATCCGGAGTTTCCTTCTTAGTCTTCCCGTGTATAAAGGAGCTCCAAGATAACATGTTGGGAATGTGCCACTTCTATAACCTATCACACTAGTCAAAAGTCATCTTCTCGCACACCTGATTTGATTTGACATAAAAGCCCAGATTTGTCTTGACCAGGAGCAATACTTATCTAGGAGATTTGTGAGGGCACCAACTGATCTCCTATCTCCTCTTAAGAAGCATAGGATGTCAGCCGCATACATTAGATGTAAGACTATGAGAGAACCCATGGGTTGTTTAAAAATCTTGATCTTTCCTTCTTCTACCTCCCGAGTGATCATCCTAGAAAGGGTGTCCTGCATCAAGATGAATAAGAATGATGATAAAGGGTCACCCTGCCTTAGTCCCTTCCTGGATGGGAAGAAACCTAACTTTGTCCCGTTCATCTGTACTAAGAACCAGTGATTCCTGACACATTTCATCAATATACCCCTCGATTCCGGATTGAAACCCTGAAGAACTTTCTCTAGAAAGGACCAACTGACTCTGTCATATGCCTTTGCCATGTCAAGTTTAATCATGATATTCCCACCCAATCTCTTGTTATTTATTCTATGTGCGAGCTCTTGGTCCTGGGTTACATGATCGTAAATGCTCCTTCCTTTAACGAATGCTCCCTACTCCTCAGTAATCAACTTCCCAATTATTTTCGATATTGTCCCCACCAGAACTTTTTCCGCCACCTTGTAGATAACGGAGCATAGGCTAATTGGTCGAAATTTGTCGAAACTATCCGGGGATTTTAATTTAGCCAAGAGAACTAGTATTAAATATCCTGGGGAATTCTTCCCTACTAAAGAAAGCTTGGATTACCACAACTAGGCCCCCACTTGTGATGGACTAAGTGCATTTGAAGAATTTCGAGCTAAAACCATCCGTTCCTGGGCACTGTTTCCTGGAATTGATCCTAGAGCCTCTTTGATATTTGTTTCCAAGGGAATCCTCGATATATTCTCATTTTCCCTTTGATTCAATTTATCTTTAAAAATTTCATCTAGATGTGGTGCTAGGTATCCCCATCTTTTGCTGTCAAATTCTCTTAAAAAAAGGCCACAGCCTCCTCATGGATCCTCTTGACCCCCTCTAAAATTCTTCCATCCTGAGGGTCATGTGGTTAATAATGTTCTTATTTCTTTTCGCACTGACCACCGCATGGAATACCTTTGAGTTCCTATCCCCTTCCTGAATCCAAGTTTTCTTTGCCAGCTGAGCTAGTCTATCACTTTTCTTCTCCCCCATTCTGTTAGCTCAACTCTTAGAGCCAACAATTCGCCATCTAGACTTGGGTCAAAGTGCACTTGGAGTTGTGCCTCGATCTCTTCTATCCTCTGTTCCAGCTGCTGAATGGTTAGTCCGCCGCGACCAAAATTTACCTTATTCCAATTCCGAAGCAGAATGAGTATGTTCTTTAATTTTCCTCTTAGATTCAGCATTCGATCTTCAGCCCATACATCGTTTCAATGATCCTTGACCATCTGCATGAAAGACTCTGTTCTCGTCCACATATTTTGGAATTTAAAGAGGCCGAACCCATACCTGGGCTCTGGGTCTTCTAGCTAGATCACCATCGGATTATGATCCGAGGTTTTCCTCGGGAGTAATTTGTAAGTCACCGACCCTTTCCAAGCCAACAAGTGATTGTTCACCACCACTCTATCTAATTTAGCCCATATCCTCGCTATGCCTCGTTGTCCATTGCACCATGTGTATTTTTTCCTATCTGAGTGCAACTCGACTAAGGCGCATGAATTAAGACACTCATTGAACCCTCTCATAGGTCTCGCTTCCCGTAATACACCCCCATATTTCTCAGCATTTGACTTAATAACATTAAAATCCCCCAATACCATCTATGGTCCCGTTCCAGGGTTTACATCCTCCAAGTATTTCCATAATACTCTTCGGGAAGGGGAATCACATCTGCCATAAATAAAAGAAATCAGGAAGCTCTCATTATCTTGTTTAAACCAGCCTGTGATGGCCTGATCCCCCTTACTTACTAATTCAAAAATCCCGTCCTCTTTCTAAAAAACCCATATTTTCCCCATGTCCTATTCGTTGGAAATAAAATATGGAAATTTCACTAGGTTTGATAATCTCACCATGCATCTAGCCTGATGAAAAGGTTCCGTTATGGCAAAAAGTCCTATTTCATGTTTTTTAACATGAAGTTTTTCTTTTGACTTCCCTAATCCCCTTATATTCCAATAATTTTTTTTACTCCACATTAGAAGACTTGAACCTTGTGAGCCTAGTCGAGAGTCTAGTAATTCTTTTATCCTTACTTGTAACTTTCTTGTAATGAATTTTTGCATCCGAATCAAAAGCTTTTTGCACTTTTGAAGTCACTTGTCTAAGGTCCGTTTCTAGGTCGGAGAGCAAATCCCACTCTGTATCCGATTCGACCACCTCAACCGAGACGACCCTCTCGTCGGCCCGCTTTCCCAAGTATTGTCGTATCACAGATTCTCCATCTATTTCTGCTTTCATATCTTTTATTCCTGCAAGACATAGAGATAAATTATCAGTATTTCTTTCCTGCGCAGAGACTGAAATTTTCCTTTCATGGTTGGGCTTATTTCCGAAAAATGATATATTGGCGTGGCCACCCTCGCAGCCCATGATAGGAGGTGCAGTCTGGGCCTGCTTCGCTACTGGAACAAGTGGGGCAGCTTTTCCAGCACTACCCCCTGGGCCTGCATCTTCATTTCTTTCCTGATCTAGTCCATCCCCACTTCTTTCCTCACCTGACCCATCATCCATTCTTTCCTGGGTTGGCCTAGCTTCATTTCTTATTTGACTTAGCCCATCATGACTTCTAATTTGCTGGCCCAATTCCCTCAATACAGAATTATCTTCTACTCCAGCTGGGCTGGTGGCTGCCTTCCTCACCGCTTTCCCCAGGGACTACACCGTCCTTATCATTACCTCCTTTTTGTTCCTTCCGCCTTCTCGAGTACCACCGGGTCGGGGTTTTGTCGAAAACCCTTTGATTTGATCTAGATTTCTCCCCTTATCCTTCTGATTAGAGTTTTTCGGTGACCTTTTCTATAACATCTGATTCTATTCTTCTTTTCTCCGCTGAATTGGTCCCCAACAGATTCCTTTTCTTCCCCGTTGAAACTGTTCCATCCTTGCTCCCCGACTTTTCCTTTCTGATGGCATCATCGAGGGATTCCCCTTCTCCTTAACCGACACGTCCACAACCCAGTTGCCGTTCAATTCCTCCACTACCAGATCTTGGAGTCGATTAGCCCGACTCTGCTCCCCCACCTTCTCCTTGCCTTTTTCGAATCCGATTAGTCCGCATGCGATCATTTCGGAAGGGAGCAAAGGTCTGGGATTGATCGTTCTACTCTGCCTTACCGTACCCGCTGCCATCCCCTGATCACCCAAATCAGCTGTCAGTCTTGCCGTGGTTGTGGCCACCGGGATGTGATTCTTCCCATCCGCCCCTCTATTCCCATTTTCACCTTCTCTCCTTTCTGGCCTACCGCAACAAACCTCACTTGCAACCGCCTCCTTTTAGCCTTTCTTCACCAAACGTTAGTCTCTGTGCGAACAAGTGCTGCCGGAATCAGAATTCTATCCGCTCGGGCAGGGTCCAGCGGTGCCATCTTTCTTGCAGCGCACTCGAAGTTTTTGTGCCCTTGAGCAAAATAGATTTCACAATAATCCCCCCATCTCTCGTAGACCACCCATTGGTATTTATGGTCGAATTCACCTTGCCTGACTACCACTGTCTCCACCGGATCCTTCGCAAGATCAACCTCAACGCATATCCTTGCGTACTCAGTCTGTGTCCTCAATATGGTCATCTTATCCATCCCAAGATATCTGCCTAGTAGTGAACCTATGTATTTCAGCATATCTCTGCGATAAAGGTAAACTGACAGATATGGGAGAGTAACCCAGACCGGCGCCAGGGTCGGCTCTTTAGCCACCGTGAATGCCGGAGTCCACCGGAACAGCTTGAAGACTTGTCCCTCCAAAATACGCCCCTCCCGTGTCCAACTATGCGCCAGATCTCTTTCATTTGAAACTGAATTAAGACATGGGCATTGTCAAGAACCGTCAGCTCTGCCGTCTGAGGGGCGAGGAGAGCCTAGATTTTAAGAACCGTTCTACGAATCTGTTCAATAGCCGACCTCCATCTCACGAACTTCATCACCAAAAAGTGCCGAAAGTCCTCTGTCATTAATTTAATCTCCTCATCGGAGAATGAAATCGTCGGCAGTTCGCCCACTTTGGATGCCGTACGGGGACCGAGCTAGAACTCCGACACCCTTCGTGTCCAGGGCCTCGCAGTATTTCCCCACGGTCCACCGCTAGGGGGACATCCTCCCCGCCTAGTCGATGGTGGCCGTCGGCTAGCTGGGCTTCAACCGTCGTATGCTCGTCGACTACCTCTGCAAAGGACCGTGAAGGCGACATCTCCAAACCCAGCAGTTGGGCCGCGCAGGTGTGGTCCACTGTCGCTAATGGTTTCTCCACGGAAGCCACCGATTCTAGGAGATTCTTTTGCACGCTGGAGTCCTTCTCGGTCAGAGGTAACTCTGGCCGGGGAGGAGCTGACGATGCCATAGCTGGGTCAGTCAACTCTGCCGTACGGCACGAATTCCAGAGAGACCGAAAGAGCCGTTGAAATTTTTTTAAAATCGTAGAGAGAAGTCAAAGTAATTTTTCGTAGAGAGTAGTTAGAGTACCTTGTTTTAGAACCTGCCAACTAATTGCATGCTAGTGAGCACAAAAGAACCTTAAAATCAAGAATGTATTGCTCAAAAGAATGCAGCATTACCTTTTGACCAAATAGGGACATCTGATGTTTTTCTCCTCCAAAAGATCTTACCTGATTACTCACAAAAAAAAATTGATTGAATTCTAGTAAGCAAAAGGAAAAACATAATTCATGTATAAGATATTTGGAGCTTACCGTACGCATAGAAGCAAGGGTTTCATTCACACAGTCAGCTAGGAAGCTTGGGAGATCCATGAGTTTTAAAGACACTCACGATTGTTCTTCGATATAGAGCTACAACCAACAATCATCAAGTATGAGGATTATCCCGAAAAGGAAAAAAAAAATCCACAAAATAATGACCATATCGAACTAGGACCTCTAGAATCATTTCAAAACATTCCAAGAAATATTGCATCAATTTGTTCTACTTAGTTGGAGAACAAAAAAAATAAATCTCATGAGATTACCAACTAGTACAGACACTGAAAGCGTAAGTAGACCCAAAATTGGTGCCAGCTGGGGGGAAAGAGCGAAAAGTATACATAGAGTTCCAATGACATGAAAAAGGATCATCAGGAGTTTGAGAGAAGATATTAAGACAAAGAAAAAGATGGATACTAATTCTCAAGAAAACACTTTAATATTTCCAAAAGAGATCTAGAAGAGAGATTATTTTCAGGCTAAGGAAGTTTTAACCACACAACCTCCAGGGTTACAGGTGAAGAGTAACTTGCCTCAGAAATTGCCCTTAAACCACGGTCCCATGATATATTGTCACTAATAATGCTCTTTAGGGAACCCAAATCAGACGTTAATAAAGCAGTTAGTTCTCCGACCTACAATAATTGTACCAGACTGTAGTAAATGAATGAGGGAGAGCCAAAATACGAATTAGGCTCGTAAGAAAAGTCTAAAGCAAGGAACATGCTGCAGATTTCAAATAAGTATGAGACCGTACCTTGTACCTGTCGAAGAACTCCACCTGCAAATACAAAAATAAAATATTTTAACTTGGGACAACATGAAGCCATTCAATGTTGAAGGTTAAACGTACACATATAAACAAAAAATGGTACCAACAAGATGGAAGGATCAAATTCGTTAATATCAAGCAAATGATATTATCGGTGTTGGAAACAAAGATCAAAATATTTTAAAGTAATTAAATTTTTGTTTAAAATGTGAATTTATGGTTTTGTCCTTGGCTTTACACAGTATTTTTGTGATTTGAGCGTGAAATGTCCGATTTGCCTTTATTAAATGAGAATTGACCGTTTTGTCTATGTTTTTGGCTGAAATTATGTATTTGCCATTAATGACATTGTAATCGTGTCCGTTGGATTGTTTTGATCGTGTGGCTACAGTTTATTCCCGCTTTATTTGTCATTGCCTTATCTGAATCGTTGGTTTATATTGTGATCTAACGGTCATAGATGAAGCTTCTCGAGGAAGCTATTCGAGTTAATCGTGTTCGTTGATTTTATTTTGATCCTACGGTCTATAGCAAAGCGTATCGAAGACGCTTCTTTCAAAGAGCAGCGACCGTTCGATTCTCTGACAGAATCCAACGGCTCGGGTTTATTGTGATTATCGGGGAAGATCTGATCGTTGATTTCAAGGAGGATCCAACGGCTATGGTCTATACATGTGTTTGAAGTGTTTGGAGCCGTTGATTTGTGGTGATCCGACGAACCGGACTTGTTCTCCACTGGGATATAAAAGCTTCTTCAACGAATTTAGTGAATTAATTAATTCATTATCAAACGATCGTATCTCGATTTTTTGATTTCTCTCTGTTCTCTCTCATCGACTCCGAGTTCTCCAACGGTGAACTTCTGGTTTTTCGGCATCTTTACGGCATATCTTGAGATTACAATCGGTGAGATCGTTCCTACTCACTGAGATCTACACTTTGGTACCAATATTAATCTAGTTGACTTACTTGAAAAGTTTCGAGATTCCTGTTTGGTGTTATTTTTTGAGTTACTTGCACGTTTCTTGGTATCCTTGGGATTATTTAGTAAGTTCTTTACGTAGATTAGCCATTGCATGTGTTGTTTTTGTTCGACTTGTTGTAACTTGTAAAGTTTCAAAGTTAAATACTAGCTACGAGAGCATCCGATTCCGCAGCTCAACGAGGATTAGCCGGATCTAAGTAAACGGTGAACCTCGGGCCTTAAAACTGTGTCTCGATTTACTGTTTTCTTATAAAAATTTCAACAGTTTCAATTCTAAACGCATACTAACAGTTTTATTGAGTTTAAAGAAAGAAAAAATCCGACCAAAGAATCCCAACAGTGGTGCGGTTAGCGTGGACGAGGTCGGATTGCTGGGCCATGAAATTCAAGATTAAAGCAAGGAGTTAACCTTGCTCAAACATCTTAGCAAAAGCTAGGATAGGTATCTTTCCAGTTATCCATTTTCTGTAGATTTACACGCTTTCATAGAGGCTTGTAGCCATTAGGATTGGATCTTGACTGCTGGATCATTACTGCTTTCTTAATCTGAAATTGTTGTCAACGTGCACAGTTTAAAGGGATTGCTGCTTGAGATATTGAATTCTGAGTGCGTGTGCTCTAAAATTACTTAATTGTTCATCAGTGTTTGAACAATTTAGTTGATTCAAATTTTGAGATTTAACAGTTCATTAGGGTTTGAACAATTAATTTTGGTTCTAAGCTTCTAAGTTCTGTGATTGTCTTGATTGTTCATTAGTGTTTGAACAATTAATTTTGACTCTAAATTCTGAAAGTCTGACTGTTCATTAGTGTCTGAACAGTGAACCTGATCTTAAGACTTGAGCTCTTGACTTTTGTCTACTGATTCTGAAACATTCTGAAATCTCAAATTTGAAATTATTTTAATCTGAATTTTGTGCAAAACTTAGATATCATGTCTACTAGGGTTGAGGTCTCAATGTTTGATGGGACGGGAGATTTTAATAGTTGGTCTAGGCGAA
>JAOWBN010188674.1:0-16017 GCA_028565015.1 Pinguicula moranensis | reverse complement strand
AAAAGCATTTTTGGAATAATTTTTTGCAAACACTATTTTTTGACTTTTGTTGTAGTAAAGCATATTTTGCAAACACTATTCCATTTTTTTATAAAAGCTCCTTTTTTCAAAAGACCTTTTGAAAAGTTACTTTTCATAAGCACAAGGACTTCAAAAAAGAATAGACGCAAGAATGAAGTGACATAAATAGGCAGCTATAACCAAAATATTTCATCTGGAGCCCCTTATTCCCCACTCAGCAATTTATGAATGTTGATCGTGGGGCCAAAAGAAAAGGATACAAAAAACTTTGAAAGACAAATACAAACGCACTAACACAAGAAACTACAGCTAATACCGACCAACCAAAACGAAATCAACGTCATCGAGGACCCGGACATCTTTCTTTCCAATAAAGTTTTCCCTTCCAAGATCCTTGACTACTTTCACAAACTCCACCCTCTTGGCCAAAGGCAGGGGCACATATGGCAAGCGAAAAACTGGTCTTGTGACTCCGAGCTGGGCAAGGGCTGTGTTCAAGCCAATGGGATTCGGCTCAAGAAAAAGCCACTCGATCAGAGGCATGAGCTTCGAATTCAATGATGGATCCTTTCCTCGAAACATCAGTTGTCTCATTAGACCAGGAACTAAGTTGCTGGTCACTGAAATAACCCCGGTTGCCCCATACTCCCACCTTGAATCATGGCACTGATCGTCATTCCCGCTCCAAACAACAACCCCGTTGCTTGTATATTGCTCCACACGGTCATTGCCAACGCATTCCTTAATGCCTGCGAAGTTAGGACTCTGTGCTAACGTGTGAATAACCCGTGGGACAATGTCTTGGCCTGTCCTTGACGGGACATTGTAGATAATTGTGGGGCCCATTGGAAGCACGCTTTCGAAGTGAGAAACTAGGCCCTCTATAGAGGTTTTACCATAGTAAGGATTAATATGAAGTGCAGCATGCATTCCAACAGCAAAGCCTTGTTCTGTGGCATGGATAGCTTCTCCAGATGAGTTGCTACCGGTGTTGCCTATGACTTTGATAGATCCACCAAAGCAGTTTACGGTATGGCCAATAAGCATGATATGCTCGTCCCAACTCATCAACTGGCCTTCACCAGTGGTACCACCAACAATCACTCCCTCTACACCATCTTCTATTTGCATGTTCACTAATGCATCATATGCCTCAAGATCAAATCTCCCATCTGGTAAATAAGGAGTTTTGATGGCAGTTATCAATCTCAGCGACTTTATGTCATCAACACTGGTTCTGCAAAAATAGAAAGAGAATAATATAAGAGATAAATACACAAGATACCCCCTGAAATCTAGCCTAGAAACATCTACTAGAAAACAAGAATGCAATATGGTCCGGCACTGCAACAAATGGAGGACAAATTGGGTCACAATGAAGAAACAAAGACTGAAAATCCCAAGTTAAGAAAAAAGTCCATCCAGAATATTTACCTATTTTTAACTTCATAGCTACGCATTGGAAGATGAAAATCGGGAAGCACAGCTGCTCTAGGTGGCCTCCATTTTGGAACTCCTTCTACATGATATCAATAGAAATTGGCATTAGTAATGGGTAGAAAACAGTTTCTACAAAAAATAATCCAATGAAATTGTCTAAATCCAAGAGAATCTTATCAGCGAGCTAGATGCATCTCTCTGAAACTATATAGCAAGTCAATCAAAACGGTGCTACGAGTATGTATCCGCTTCGTTGTACGAATTACACACGCTTCAAATTGTGCTGCCGCATTAACTTAGGCTAACAAGTCTCCTAATTTGACAAATGACTGTAAAAAACACAGCAAAATACCTCGATGAGCAGCCTTAAGTGAACAGGTTCCAACGGCTAACGCCATCCCGATAAACACGGATGAGAACAAGGAAAATGAGAACAAGAACGAGCGACAGACTGCGTTGGATCACTTGATTCTCCAGCAAGCAATTTCAGTCCTGATAACACGCGGAGAACTGACGCCGGGAAACAGGGGTCTCGGCCGCATTCCAATTTCCTCGAGACCTGGATACGATAGGGGATGCAAAAATTGGAAGAGTTAGGGTTTAAGATTGTTAGGAGATCGACTACGGCGGCGGACGAGGGATGATATAGGGTTTATCTGGCACCCACTTTTCCCCATTACAAGTGTCAACAATTCACTGTCACAGTCAAATTGAGGTAAAAAAAAAAAAAAAGAGTAAAAAACAACACAAAGACTGAGAAGAAAGACATTGGATTGGAGTACAATCTTTTATTTTGGGAAATTGAAAGTATACAATATGAGGTTAAATATTTAAGTAGACTTACGTTATCTTGACCAAATCGATTTGATAGAGTAATTGAAAACTGATGAGGTGGCTTAAAAATTATAAGGATTGTAGAAAATGTGATCGAAGAGTTAGAAATGATAAGGTGAATTAAATGTGTCGTAAAATTATCTGATAAAGTAATTGATTCTTATAAAATAACGATAAAAGAATATTACTCTTATATAATGATTTTATTTGTTTTCGATTTTATTATTATTAAAAAACAAAAAAATCTCTAATTTATTATTCTAACGCCAAAATTCAAAATTATAAAATAAATTTAGATTTTCATGATTTATTTTAATAAAAAATGATGAAGGGCTAAAAGTGAAATAAAAAAATTAATAAAGTGACTTATTTATTTATAAATTTTTCAAAGTCAGATAGTGTTCATAAAATAAATTTATTTGGTCAAGCTAACTTATTCTGATCCAATAAAACAAAATTAAGGTGATTGATAAGACCATTCTAAACAGAGCTTTATGCCTAGCTATGTTGGATTTTGTGAAAAATCGTATCTAGCAAAACATTTCACATACAATTCTCCTATTACATGCGCATATCAAACCTAATTATCGGATTACATGTTCATAAAGTCAATATCAAAATATTACGCATGGATGCATAAACAAGGGGAGACAATACACAAATTTGTTCTATCCTAAAAATATTTTTGACCTCCAAACTTATATTTCTAGCTCCGTACTTTTCTACACAAGTAAAATTATTGAATTGCGAGACTGAGATAAGGTACAATCTCTCTATATAAGAGGAGTAAGAAATAAAATAATAGATGAGGCTTGTGCATTTTGTAACTTTAGGGAGATAGGATATCATTTATGTTTTGATACTTGAGGAAAATGCAAATTTTTGTATGGTGATAATATTATATTTCATCAAGAGGATTTTTGTTTGAAAAAAGCGTTGGTGGGATTTGCTTACAGAATACCCTCCTTTATGTATGAACCTTAGATTTTGTATGGAGGAGTCAAAACGGCTTCGATGTTTTATAAAAACTTGACTTTAATGACACACACAAAAAAAGAGAATTATCGAATTACATGCGCATAATGTAAAATTAAATATACAATCTGGCGTTACTTTGTGGGATTAACAGAACACAAAATATACAGAATATATCAAGTCCTGGTAGCTCAAGTGGTGAGAACTACACTTCACAAATGTGAGGTTCATGATCGATTTAGGGTTTAGGCCGCGTACATCAGACCCCCAAGACCCCTATATAAAATATATAGAATATAAATTTTATAATTAATTTCCTAACCGATGTCAAAAGCTGGAGCCTTGACCTGGAGGTAACATTCTGGGATTAACAGAACATATCAAAAGAGATTCTAAATTACGGAGAAATTTGACCGGGTAACTTTGAAATCTTGTCTTAGTAATGAATGCCAACTCAGCACAAGTCAAATTTTACTTCAATATTATTATTTCTGCTAATTTTATATTTGCAGGTCTTTACGAAAAGCGTTACCATTTCTTCGGAAAGAGAGAAAAAGGGTGGGTTAGTATTAATTCCAAAATTAAATAATAACGAAAAATGAAAAGCTATCTTTCCCATTCAGATTCTCCATATATTCATTCATTCCCACAAATATAACAAATCCTATTCTTTTTCTGTGTCCCTGCAAAAAGTATTTCCTCTCGACAGATGGCTATGGCGTCTTCCTCCGGACGGACCGTAGCCATTCTGCTTCTTTTGGCCGCGACTGCGCTAAACTCACCGTCCGAATCCGCAACATGCACCTCACAGACCTTCACCAGCAACCGGGCTTACGCTTTCTGCAACGATCTCCCATCTCTAAACTCCTTCCTCCATTGGACCTACAACCCGACCCAGGCGACACTTTCCATCGCTTTCATAGCGCAGCCGGTGGATCCAAGAGGATGGGTTTCGTGGGCCATCAACCCGACGGCAACCGGAATGGTGGGGTCGCAGGCCCTTGTCGCGTTCAGCGACGACGCGGGAAAAATGACGGTTAATACCTACAATATCTCGTCGTACGGGCCGCTGAAGGAGTCTGGGGTTTGGTTCCAGGTGAGGGATTCGTCGGCAGAGCTTTCCGGTGGGTTTATTAGGCTGTACGCCACCTTGGTTCTGCCGGAGAAGGAGAGGACAACGATGAATCAAGTGTGGCAGGTGGGTTCCTCAGTTACTGGTGGGGTGCCGGATAAGCATGAGTTTCAGCCGGCGAATTTGAATGCTAAAGGAAGCCTTGATTTGTTGAAGGGCCAGAGCAGTACTCCCTCAGCCGGCGATTCGAGAACCACGAAGCGGAATGTAAGTTTCAATTCTTCCGTAAATTGGCAAAATTCACTGTTTAGGGTTCTAGGTTCAGGAAGTCAAATTCTCATTAATTTCTTACACACTGTGTAGTCTAGCCATCCCAATGAAGAACAATTTTAATTTAGTGGCAGAACAGATCTCTGACTTTTGGAAAACATATGAAAATTTAGTTAATACTTGAACTAAATTTGTACCATAATTTTTTCAGATCCATGGAGTACTGAATGTTGTGAGTTGGGGCATATTGTTTCCAATTGGGATCTTATTTGCAAGATACTTGAGGGCCTTTCCATCGGCCGATCCAGCATGGTTTTATCTTCACATCTCCTGCCAGGTTTCTGCCTATGCCATCGGAGTTGCTGGCTGGGCAACCGGCCTAAAACTCGGTAGTCAATCGAAGGGCGTGACTTATCCGACCCATCGCAATCTTGGCATATCCCTCTTCACTCTAGCAACTGTGCAGGTGATGGAAACTCATTATCACTGGAAGTTGCAATCTTAGATTTGCACTTGTTTGGACTAATGGGCCTACTCTGTTCTTGACGTCTTTTCTGTAGGTATTTGCATTGCTACTTCGGCCCAAAAAGGAACACAAGTATCGGTTCTGCTGGAATATCTACCATCACTCACTTGGCTACTCAATTCTCATCCTCGGCATCATCAACGTTTTCAAAGGCCTTGACATATTACAGCCACAACCCAAGTGGAGAAATGCTTATATTTCGGTGATTGCTGTGTTGGGAGGCATAGCCGTGCTATTGGAAGCAACTACCTGGATCATTGTCCTCAGAAGGAAAAAGTCAGGGAACTCAACGAAGCCGTATGACGGTTCAATCAACGGACATAGCAGGCAGGAGCCATTGGCCGCATGATCAGTTAGATTCAGGTCAGAAATTATATAGAATGTTGTAGTTATCTGTTTTCTTGAAATCTGTTTGGTGATGAAGGAGAGATGCCTGGCTTGTTTAAGGTCATTAGCTCCATGTACTTGAAGTCTGTCAGTGTCATGGGAGATTAATTTAGTTACATGTTTCGCAATCCACTTTCATTGTTTTTTGCATCGATGTTAATATTTGATATCATCTGGAATTACTACCACAAACATGGCAAACAAAAGGGTTGATTGCTGATTGCTCTATTTATGAAAGGAAATTTTATTTTCTTGTAAGCCCCACTTGAATTGCGATAGTGCCTTGTTTGGCAGAACTATGATTTCACTTTCCTTTTGCCACTTTATGGGAAGCACCGAAGCGGGTTGTTAAGCTGTCTTCTCAGCGATGGACCACACACACATACACGCCTTTCCTCAAATTTGGAATTGGAAAAAAGAGTCAATTTTTTCCATTGGAGTCGTCTCCGATTTATTACAGTAAATTTTTCTATAAATTAAAATATCATTTTATCACAAATTAATGATTGAGACCATAAAAAAGGATTATTTACTCGAGATATTATTTTATAGTGCGTTAATGAAGAATTTCTATCATACTCTCCTATGTTGGTCTGTCAGGACAAAACAAAAATATTATTTAAAAAATTATTAATTAATCAAATATTAATTTTGCTTTGGATTAAAAAAACGAACATACTGGAAAAGATTTTCTTATACCAATGCTTGATTAGATATCACGAGCCAGGAATTAATTGGATGCTGTCTTTTAAATTCCTGGGGTTAATTCATGGGATAATTCGGACCGTTGAACAAAATGGACTAGATTAAAATGGCTTTATTAAACTTTAGTTCTTTTATTAGTGAGTTGTTGGAATTCAATACTTCAAATGACACAATGCATCTAAGGTCACAACGAAAAAAAAGTTATTTTTATAATTACAATGCTAAAGCCAAGGGTAGAGCGGAATTTTTTTTTTAATGGGGGTTAAAAAAAATTGAGGGTATTTTCTCAAGCAATGCTTATTTCTAAAAATCTGATTTGAATGGAATGAAGGTGCTTCAGCATATCTACACGAAAAAAATTAAGATACACATCAAATTAAATTAAACTCCAACTAACAACTAATCCAAATCTAAATCCATACTTACTTAGGCCTGGGCAGCGGAGCGGGCGAAATCGGAATAGCCCGTTCCGCGTTCCGCCCGCGAAAGATATTGTTCCACATCTGCTCGCACCGCAAAATTTCACGGGCGGATTCCGCATAAGTACATATGCCTATAAAAAATAAATAAATAAATAAATAAATAAAAATTACGGACGGGCGGATGCCGAACCCTGTAGAATATGCCCGCATATATTTTGTATTTAAATAAAAATAAATATATGAAAATAAATTTACGCTGCGTGAATGCGAATTTCGCAAAGTAAAAAATCTTCTTTCCGTATTCCGCCCGCGTAACTTTGCGGAACACAATTTTTCATTCGCGCGAACCCTAAACAGATGCGATCTCGCGCCCGCTGCCCTGGCCTAACTTAAACAATACAACTAAGTAGCATAACTCGAACCATGTACTTTCATAAGGCTAAGTTTGGTCAATGAAGAAACAATTTGAAAAGAAAGAAGAGAGAGAATAAGACAAGTGGGTCCATCCATAAACTTTTTTCCTCCTGAAAATTATCAACTCAGGTATCAATCAGCTCACACATTAATCGAGTGAACAAAATTAGATGAGAAAGTGGTGAAAATCGAGCTAAATGTTGGGAATCTAACCAACTAAACCCATATTTTTAATTTTCTTACAGTAGTAAAATAAAATTGGTAGAAGCATCAACTGTTAACGAGGATGTAGGGTAAAGGGGGCGCACTAGATGTCCACGGGTGGGCAGCCGGCCTAGCCACCTTCTCTATCCGCTATTGGATAAAACTGCGTATATTTTATTCCAAAATTTTAACTAAATTAAAAATATATTGAATATATTTATATTATAGTTGTAGTGGATTAATTCGGACGTTGAACAAAACTGCCAAACTGGAAATAATTAATGCATTCAAAGAATATGATAGATAAAATAAGAAAATTCTTGTCATTATCTACACGCCATCATGATGCATCCATGACGAAACTGAACTTCCGTAGTTTATTATTATTATTATTTTGGATATTACATTCATTACATGAATCGATTGTATAAGAAAAATATCTATTATTAATGCGGCGATGGTCCACGTCAGCCATAAGGTTACTGTAGCGCTGATGTGGACAGTTGCTATTGGTCCATTTTTTTTTTCCGACTGGGTGACGTGGACGACTCCGATTGGTCCAAAATATTTTTTTTTTAATTTTTTTTTTGTTGGTACAAATTCTAGCCATTTTGCATGTGTTGGTGTATTTTTTGTTCCTCGTGCCATGAGAGCACGGGCAATTACTAGTTTCATATTAATATTGGATGGCAAGTAAAATTTATTTGTGTTTGCATCATTATTTTAGAAAGTTGTTAATTTGAAATAATAAAGAAAATCATATTTATTAAAAAAAACAAAGGAAAATTTTAATTTATGCAAAAAATATTTAATTGTTTTGTCTAGGTGGGGTTCTGAGTAGAGAAAGAAAATCGTTGGACTTTTCAAATAAGAAAAAAATGATGTTGAAATGATGACAATGCTCAATGGTTTTTTTTACGGCAGACCCGATTAATCCATGATATCTATACCCTTTTTTTTTTTGTTAAGTCATGATATCTATACCCTGCGACAATCACACATAAAACAATAAACTGCTGTCCTTGAATTTTTCGGACCAAGATCGTGACTCAATGCATTTTTTGCACGGGTTTAATATTGCTCTTAATGTTATTATAAGAAAAGACCGTTGGTCTTCTTATTCTTCACACTTTCTCCAAACTCACAATCTCATCTTCTCCACATCTTCACATCAAAGAAAGGGTTTCTGTTGTTGGCGTTCATCGATCCACCTACCATCTCACTCTCTCACTTTTTTGTGTGTGTATTTGAAAAATCGATGGTCTCCACGGAAACAGTCTATTGATCTCTTTATAGAGGTCAGGGTATAACTGAGTACATCCCACCCTCCCCAAAACTTGCCGAAAGGCGGAATATACTGGGTATGTTTGGTTTGATTTTGTTTGGTTTATTTAGCATTGAGTACAAGTCACACATGTAGGCTAAGCCCCAGATCGTCCCAAGGCTAAAACGCCTGCACAAGCAAAAATCAGAAGCCCTCTTTCTTCAACCACAACTTGTCCTACGTACACGGCTACATCGGAACCTATCTTTCCTCTCTCCTTGACCACAACACCCGGCGGCGCTTCCCCGCGAACGCAAGCAGCTCCAATATCAACGTCCATGTCATTATATCGTCATTAATTAGCCCCTATTGTATTTGTCGTCCCACACGGGAAGATATAAAGTAAATGAAAAAGTATAAATATAAATATGAACTATAAAATAAATATTTTAAGATTAAGAGAGTGATTAACTGTTAGTATTTAACTTGCATTCCAATTTATTTCTATTCAATAGTCTCATCTGTTTTATTGACCCATAACGCTCTCTAATTTCACTATCATTTCTTTTAAATATTTTTGTTACCTTTAAATAGTCTAAAAAAATTTAAATATACTTTAAAAAATAATAATAAATTTGAACTAAAATTTAGTACAATTACATTCAAATAATAAATTTGTACAAAATATTATTTACTCACTAAAAATGAGGCATCCCAAAAAAAATTGGCCTCCCTAAAATTTCTTCTATACCCCTGCCCTAGCATTGGCAACACAAAACAGTTGTACTTACAACAATTATACAAACGAAATTCCCATGAAAATTCCCTAATAATTCCCAATTCCAAATACTAAAACCACTACATCTTTCCAGATTCTTCTAGAAGCACCGTATCAGGACAACATCACTGACGGCTGCAATTCATGTGCGGCGGCAGCGGCAGCGGCGGCCGGTAGCGCTTGCTCATCTGACTTGTCCCCTTGTAAAAACAGTATTTCTGGCCGCTAACAGGATAGCCAACGACCGGAGAACAACACCGGTACGGTGAAGGTGAACACTTCAGCGGCGGCGGCGCGTTGTAACGTTTCCGTACCGGAACTGATGGGAAAGGGAAATCGAAACATGACACAGGCGACAGTGGCGGAGACACTTTCTTCGCCGCCGATTGGATTGCGAAAAGCACGGCTCTGATCTTATCGCCCGGCGATACCCTATCGTACTCTTGAATCAAATTCCGCATCTCCTCCTCCGACCTAATCGTAACCAGTAAATCCAAATCTTCACTCGGCAACTTGCAACGCAATTCCACGGAAAATCCACACGATTCCGCCAATTTCACCATCAATTCTGAAAGGAATTCCCAGATTAAGTCACTCCCGTGCCCTAAATTGCACTCCAGAGAAACGAAATCGGGAAATGATGATGGATTACCTGAAAAGGTGACGGATCGATCGATGGAGAGTACTCTGGTATGACCGCCGACGTATCGGAAAGCGCCGTCGTTGGGTCTGGGTACTATTCTGCCGCCGTAACTGTAGAGAAACTTGAGAGTATTCGCCATTGGAGAGAAAAGCACCAACTCTGGAAGAGAGATGCCCGTTCAGATGGTTTCTGTTGCCGCATTGAACAGAAACCCTCGATAACTGCGGCCTATTTATACACGCTACGAATAGCGTAGATCATAAGGACACGTTTGGTGAAAAGAAAAGG
This sequence comes from Pinguicula moranensis, assembly GCA_028565015.1. Classification (NCBI taxonomy): domain Eukaryota; kingdom Viridiplantae; phylum Streptophyta; class Magnoliopsida; order Lamiales; family Lentibulariaceae; genus Pinguicula; species Pinguicula moranensis. The sequence goes on along the minus strand of JAOWBN010188674.1, from coordinate 5,774 downwards.
AAATCTCAGATTCTGTTTAAATTAACAGAATCTAAAATAACTTAAATTGAAGTCAATTTTAATTTGAAATGACTTCTCAATTTATTTATTTTTGATCTTGAAAATGACTTCACATTTTGTTGCTCCAAGTCATCACCAACAAGAATCCATAAGAGCATCCACATCAACCCTAGGGAGTTAGGGACCGACAATTTTGCGCTTGGAGGTAGGCATCTGAGTTTGGCTAAATGATTTGGGCTCGCCCGCCGGCAAAACCTGGACATTCAGAATTTGAAATTTAGAATTTAGAATTTTCGATTTTTGAACTATTTTGAATTTCGAATTCGGATCGGATCGGATCGGAATAAGATTTCAGTTCTGAATTAAAATTTCGGATGGTTCGATTTTTTGCGGTTCGTAATTCGAATTTTCAAATTCGAATTTTTTTTAAAAAAAAATCGTATTAGAGGAAACTCAAGTATTTTTATTTTTAAATTCGGATTTTCTATTTTTTTAATTTTTGATTATTATTTTTTACTTTTTATTCCTGTTTGGAAATTTTGAATTTACGAACATCAATCCGAGTTCCGAATTCCAAATAACAATACGGAATAGATCAAAAATCAAACTTCACTTCCCAAAAAAAATTCAGTTCGAATTGGAGATAGTCATTTTCAAATTCCGAATTTCGAATGCCAAGGCCTACCACCTGTCTAAGAATAGATAATGGGCCTAAACTTGTGGGCTGGATCATGCTGGTGAAATACTGACATTGTAATTTTTATATCCCAATCTGTTCTTTGTCCTATAATTTTCTTCTTCATAACATAAATTGGGCTGCTAATCCCAAACAAAACATTACCAATTGTGGGCTGTCCATCTGAAATTGGGCATGAACCTGAACCAAATGGGCCATAACTCAACTGCATACAAAAACAAATCAACCAAAGTTCATTTAATTGAACTGCACTGCATCACACAGGGTTTATCAAGAGATGGGAACAAAACAACTGACAAAGCTTGCTTCCTCAGTAACTCTCTGTTCACTGTGTTGTTGGTGTAATGTAACTATAAGGTGAACACTGAACTTTTCACAGTTTAAAATTGCTTGAAGCAATCAATACCTGCAGAAGCAAGTTCCTGAGACAATGAAGCCAATGGAAAATCACAGTAATCTCCTCCATTTTGATGATCATCAAGCTGCTGCTGATACCTTTGAATCTCACCAAACTGAAAATTGGATCCCATCTTGTTATCACATCCCCACGAAAACACGACGCTGTTTTCGACCATGCTGTTGTTCGGATTCATGCTACTGTTTGAGCTTTCCTTCACATAGGCACTCATTCTTGAAGATGAGCAGCTGCTATCATAAGAACAGGCTGTTTCCACCATGTTCTGACCTTCAAAATCGAAACCAGAAACCGGATTTATCCGATCATCAGACAGAAACCTTAATTGGTTCCTATTAGGATCCAGTCTTTGTTCAAATCCAGGCAAGAAAACAGGATCATTAAACACTTGTCCAACAGAATATGAGGCTGCAAAACTTGGCATCCCATTGCAACAATCACTCTCATCCTTTTTCACAGGCATTTCAACCATTGGCTTATGAGTAATGGGATCAATTCCTTGCTTGATCAGCTTCTTCCTGAGGCATGAGTTCCAGAAGTTCTTGATCTCGTTATCCGTCCTCCCGGGCAATTGTGCTGCAATTTGAGCCCACCTGCCATTTTTGGTTTTTCCTCAAGACAATGTTTGAATGACCAAACCACCCAGTAAATCCCGCCCGAATAAGATGTACGCTGTCATACCCATATTTCAAAAGAAATAGACGAGACAATGTTTGAAGAACATCAAGATCAAAATCTAGCAACTTTTTTTCCATACCTGTTTCCAATAGCTTGTTGTAGATTGATGATCAACTCTTCCTCCTCTTGTGCAAACATTCCCCTCTTGAGATCAGGCCTCAAGTAGTTGATCCACCTCAATCTGCAACTCTTGCCACATCTCTGCAAACCTACAAACAAATTCAACACATTCTCTTCAACAAAGATGAGTACTCCCAAAGCAACAGAATGCAGAGATGATGATGATACCTGCTAATTTAGGCACAGAACTCCAGCAACCGACACCTGATTTCATAATGTGATTGTATAGTTTCTCATCTTCTTCAGGTGACCAAAGCCCTTTTCTCAGCTTCTTCTGCTTGTCGCAGCAAGAATTCCTCCCCATTTTTTTTCCAGAACTCAGAAACCAAAACAGGGGACTGTGAGAGAAAGCCCGCTATGTGATGTTTACATGTTTTTGTTTCGTAGTTGCTGGATGACAATAAGAAGACATCTGTCATAACGTGTGATTCAAAAGATAGGTTTAACAAAACATCATAACTACAAACTCAAGTCATAATCACAAGGGAGAAAAGAAGGGGGCCAGCAAAAGTAAACACGAGAAAAAAATGCTACAATGCATTGATTTAAGTCTTAACTGTTTTTCTTATCAATTTGGGAAAATTCATCTCCTAGTCTTACCTTTTCTTTTTATACAGCATACACAATTACGAGGTGTCACCACGTTCTTGGTAAATGAGGTGAACAACAATTTACCTTATATGTTTGATGTAGAGATTTTACTTTAGTGAATAGACATTTGAAGGTGCAAAACACTTTCATTTGGTTTGCAGTTTTGCACGTCTTTTGAGGTAATAGTGAATTTAACCCAAAATTTGAAGGGGGCCAAAAAAAAAAAAAAATAGAGTTAGCCTTTATTTTGCGCAACTTTCTTAAAATTGTAATTGGCATATAAACACTTTTTTTCAAAAAATAACTCCTCATTTTTTTGAAAAAAAAGTGCTTATAAGCCAATTATAAGCATAAGAAGGCTGCATAAAACACCTCCTTACAATTTTTTGAGGGGCCTGGACCCCAAGAGCAGGGGGCCAAAGGTGATCTGCCCCCTAAATTTGCTTGTGCTTTGAGGTATTTTAATTTTGTATAAACTAGGGGTGGATAACGAGTAGTGAAAATTCGTTATCGTTATCGTTAAAGTCTGTAATGGCGGTAGCGGTAGCGGTAACGCTTAGGGTTCTATAATCCTCTAAAATAACCGTAACATTAGCGGTTTAGTGTCTTTTTAAAGAGCAAAATTTTGTTACCACTAATGTTAACATATTGTATGAAAATGAAATAACGGATTTACATTATCACGTTACTGTTACCACTAATATAGCAGAATAGCGATAACGGAATAGTGGATGGCGACAGCGTTAACGAATCCGCCACGCTCATCCACACCTAAGTAGTAATGGTAACAGACACGGTCAGTCCGTCATCGCTATTATTGTCATTCACCCCTCACACAAATCATATAAATTCAAAGAATACCCATTATCAATTAGCTAAACCATGGTGTAAAGAGAGGTATTAATCGTGTCAAACTTTTGGGAAACATTGAATCTTCATACAAATTGAGTAAACGTGTGGTATCAACACGTTTGAATTTTGTGCCGACACTAATGTGTTGGACCCATTGCTTAGAAAAATGGGTTAGCAACCAAACCAAGAAAGAGTAGTATAAACTAAAGTGGTTCTTTATATTGATAAAAAGAGGACGAAAGTGATGGAAAAAAAACTTTTAAACTTGGACTCCATCTGCTGGCTGATACTGATGTGTTGAGTGTGGTCAAAAATAGACAACCTGAGAGAAATTTTGATGGGGCCTGGGGTAATATTCTTTATGGGTGGTGACAAAGGTGAATTAAGGTGATGATTTCTTGTTTTAGTGGTGTATGTGTGTGTTTTGTTGATTGTCTTTGTGGAGAAGAAGAGAAAACTCAAAGCTTTGAATTTTCTGTTTTTACCTGCTAATTTTAGAGTTTCTAGCTTATGAATTTTTGAGATATTGAAATCTAGCTGCATCGTGGATTGCTTGCTTTAGCTAAAGGTTTGCTGCATCGTGTTCTGCAGCAGGGAGAATATATGATCTTCTTTGTGAAACTTGAGCAGGTACTCTGAATGCATCGTGGATCCATCCAAGATTCCCGTTGCTGCTATGATTGACTTCTTCGAGGCTTCCAGCATCTTCTTCAAGTTGGACTGGCCTAGACATTTCTTAAGTGTGGGCTGAAAGGTTTGGGCCTGTAGTAGAGCCAACACGGCCAAACCAGTTTTTGGGACGGAGATTGGCAATACTCGATCTCAACCTGATAAGAAATTGAACCGAATTTACATTCTTGGTCCTGTCCAGAAAACCGAATTCCCGAAAATTCAAAAATTCGGATTTCGAGACGAGTTCGAGAAATATTCAAAAATTATAACGTTAAAAAAATTCTTGAAGTTCATTTTTTCGATTACCCTAAACTCGAATCCGTCTCCTTCCTGATTCCTGATTTTCCGACTTATTTTGGGTAATCGGGAAAATGGTTTGTAGGGATTCGGGGGAGACAAAAACAAAAATATGAAAAACAAACTTTTGGGGATTATTTGAAAAAAAAAAGGTATAGTTATTTTTATTTTTATTTTAAATTCAATATATAATTATTTGTGTGGAAGTAGCCTTGGTTTGTTTCTTAAGTAAAACTTACACAGTTAGGCAAATATCTATTCTATCTCCGACCAGATATAAAAGTTGTTTACGCATTCTTACCATAAAAAAATTATTACTGAAACAATTGGAACTATTTTACAAGAATGGGAATAGAATTTTTGTTTGATAATGATGATGATAGAGTGAGATGTGTTGACCCTTGTAGTACACTTGCATAGGGCCAACTTCTGGAATCTAGATGATGCAGGCATTTGAATGTGAGGTACATTCAATTAATTTAAATGAACGAAAATCTAGCCCGGAAAATGTGCGCATGCCAAAAATGCACGTTTTTTAAATGTGTATGCCTAGTACGGCACGCATAAAAAAAAATGTGTTGTGTCGGGCCAACTAGTGTGCAAATGGATCACGCACGTTTGCACGTTTTTTTATTTTTAATTTTAATTTTTTTGATAATTTAATAAATAATATTATAATTTAAATTACTTTTTTTTTTTTTAAAAATATGGTGCGGGCCAACTCGCACGGTTTGCAGGTTAGATTTTTAAGCTCGATACGAGCACATTTTGTAAAATAGGCGCGTATTACACACGTTTTCTAGAGAAAAAAATTGACTCGCACGCACGCATATTTTAATACGGGCGATTTAGGCACTTATTCATATTTTTTTCCTTGCGTGTCGTGCCATGCCTAACCCGTTTACACGCATACATTTGTCCGTCTCTAGATCCACTGTGGCCCAGCCTTGCCCCTTGGGTATCCCTGGGGCCAGGCCCCCTATCCCCTCTAAGAGATTTTTTCGGGTCCAAATTTGTTTGGGTACATAATTAACCTTTTACTTAGATAAAAGGTGGGCAAGTTTATTTTTATCTAAAAATTTAATTATATTATTGATTGTGTGACCGAAAAAATTACTTTGGAAAAAATGGTAATAGTCCCAATTTGAAGTTAACTGACTACTAATATCAACTAGACATCATTTGTCCAGCTGCTAATTAATGATTAACACCAACTGATATAAAGGAAGCATCTTTCGTATTCGTTCAAGAGAATTCCATTTCATTCAAAATTGTCCTGATTAGCCATAAAAATAATAATTGTGACAACAATGTTGTTGACATGCTATTGGCTGAAGCAAACATTGAGATGGAATCCACCGACTTCTTCATTTATATTTGAATTTTATAAACTCTAAAGTTTTGTAAAATAATAATAATAAAAAAAAAAAAGGGTGGTGGGTGGTGGGTGGT
>JAOWBN010188663.1:0-16017 GCA_028565015.1 Pinguicula moranensis | reverse complement strand
GGATTTCAAGTATTTCACCCACCTAAACCCAAAGTTGGCCGCGAACAGGGACAACTTTTGTCCAGCTACCAAACGCAGCCTCCATATCCCCATGCTAGGCTATGCCAAAGGAATTTTCAAACTTCATGCAATTTCCTCGATTTGAGCTGGCCCATATGGAGGATATAGTGTTGTAAAGCCCGGTTACTCCCAACATTGTGATATCCCAACCATTTATATAGCTCCTTCCACGTCTTGTATATATGTCTGCATCCGAAAAGAATATGTGGTTGAGCGACTTTAGTCTTTCTTTGCAAAAAGAGCATCCTTTTGCCAATATTTGTGCTGTTAGTATGCCATACAACTTGTCAAAAATAGCAAGTCTTTTCCTAGATCATGCGCCAAATAAATGCTTGTATTCACTTTGGTGAGCCTTTTCCCCAACTGTTTGCCAATGGTATGTTACCCTGCAAAATATTACCATAAACTGTGTTAATACAATGCATGTCGTTCTGATAGAATATACATTACCTTCCCTATTTGGCTCCACTCCCATGTATACTTTTCTTCAAGATGTAATGCCACACCTGCAATAGTAGTTTATAAAATTGGAATTAGTAGCAGTTTATATCAAATAAAATGCGACTGTCATAACCAGGCAAGTTTTTCGCTTTTGATGCGATTTTGTTGTCTTTGTCCCTCGCCATAAAAAAAGGCAAGGAAATACATCTTCCAGACATCCCATATCCGTGTACATCGTCCTCCAAAATAGTGTATCATCCACGTTACCAATGTGTCAATGCATATTACTGCTGAACTAGTATGTTGAGCACACGAATTTAAATAGGTCTTTCCACCATCTCGACTATCTCAAAGTAGCAGTGGTTGCATTCCAATCTCTGTTGAGGCCTTCTGGGTATAGGTAGAGGGATTGAACTATTTTACTGAGTATACTATCCGGTTCCATTGTTATTTTCCAAAGTCATTTGCCCAACAATGCATGGTTGAATAACTCTAGTTTCTTAACTCCCAAACTGCCATGCTCCACTGTTTGGCTATGAGATCCCATTTTACCTAGTGATTCGGTTTTTTCTAGTGGGATGTACCTCGCCATCAGAATTTTGATTGAATTTTTCAAAGAGTCGCAATAACTTCTTTAGGAACTTTGAATGACGATATAAAATAGGTTGCTAGCCCTGTGAGGGTGGATTCGATGAGGGAGATTTTTCCTTCAAAAGTAAAATAGGAGTTTTCCCAACTCTTTATTCTCCTCTGAAATTTTTCTATGGCAGGATGTCATATCACTATTCTCCCCTAATTTGCACCAAATGGTAGTCCTATGTAGATTTGCGACAGTTTTGCTATAATGCAGTTTAGACATAATGCATAGCTTTGTTACTATGGGTCTGGGATATTTACCCCCATGATGTTGGTCTTTGAAAAATTCACTTTTAAACCCGATGTCATCTCGCATAATCTCAAGATTCCTTTCATAGTTTCCAAGTTGTCTGCCATTTTGTGTCCGAAGATAAGAGTGTCATATGCGTATTGTAGATGCTTCATAGGCATTTTATGTACAAAAGTGTCCATTTTCCTAATGTCATTACTTGCTCGATCATCAGGTGTAGACCTTCTATAGCTATGAAGAAGAGAAACGACGACAATGGGTCACCTTGCCATAGTTCCTTCCCAAATGCAAAATCTCCTGAAGGACTTCCATTTACAAGTACTGTAATTGTTACTGTAGTTACACACTCTGTCATTCAATTTTGCCATTTTTCACTGAAACCAAATTTCTCCAACATCATGAAAAGGAAACCCAACACACCGAGTCAAAAACCTTTTCAAAATCTATTTTTAGGAGGATACTTGTCATGTTTCGTTTTAATTATTCTATGATTTCATTTGCTATTAATAATCCATCCATAATCTACCTTCCCTTGATGGAAACCATCTGATTTTTGGGAGATAATTTTTTCCATTATCGAGCTAATGTGATTGGCTAGTAATTTTGCAAGTATCTTGTAAGTGCATCCGACCAGAACTATAATGTTCAATTCTCTCTAGATTAGTTAACAAAATGTGTGTAAAATTTATTCCTTTGATAAGTTGGTTGTTTTCGTGAAATTGTTGAATGAAGGCTATGGTATCTTTCTTCAACATCTCCCAATGACGCTTGATGAATTAGAAATTTAGACCATCTGGTCTCGGACTTTTATTTAATGCACAAGACCGAATTGTCTTCCTAATCTCCTCCTCGGAGAAGGGAAGGGTGAGTCTACCATTGTTGCTTTCATTGAGGCAATTTGGTGCTGGAGTAGAGAGTTGAAACCTATTATAGAAGTTTGTTTCAAAATATTTCTTGAAATGATCTCGTATTCCCTTTTTGACCTCATTGACGTCTTCAGTCTATTTTCGATTTATGTTTGTACCTCGCATTTCATCTCGCTCTTTGTTCTTTCTGATTCTAACATGATGGAACTTTGTATTTCCTTCTCCATATTTTAGCCACAACATTGTGGACTATTGGTACCGGATACGGTCTTGTCTCTGTAGTAATATGTGAAGTTTTTACTTTTTCTCTACTTGCTGTCATAACTCCTAGTTAGTTAGATTTCTGCACTCCGTAATCCCCTCTCGAGTTACTATCGATTATTGTTTTTGCTCGATGCCCCTGCCCACATAACCGAAGACATTTTGTTCCATCATTTTGGGCAACCATTAGTATTTTTAGTTTTTCATGTAGCACATAGCCCTTCCATCCATCGACAACACAATTATCCCATATTGTCTTGACAAAAACTTCGAATTCTTTCATTTGATTCCAGTAGTTCAAGGAATGGAATATGGTTGATCCCCAGTCAACTATCTCTTGTTTGAGCATTACCGGCCTGTGGTCCAAGGTCTCTTGAGCGTCGTCTGATGGAGATTTGGCCATTTGAATATCCATTCAGTCGAGAGAAGGAATCTATCAATTCTGCTAGCAGAGGTGTATCTCTTGTTTGTATAGGTGTGCAAATGCCTTTGTAATGGGATGTCCACCCACTTTGTTTGTCTAACAAAATGATCAAACTCCTTCATTTTGCCGATCAGGTACATTTGTTGAGGTTTTATTTGTTCCACATTTCTTACTGCATTAAAGTCTCTGCACAGACACTAAAGTCCGTTTGGGTCTTGTTGTAGTATGTTGATAAGTTCTGCCCATAACTGTCTCTTTGCAGGAGGTTCACACGGTGAGTAGATGCTTAAAATTGTGACCTTCCATTTCTTTGATCCCCACCTTCCCGTAATAGTTAGAATTCCATGAGCATCCTAGCTGCTTTCTAATTGAAAGTGTTCTAGATTCCAGATGCATAGTAGGCCCCCTGAGTTCTCAGCTACCATTTTTGCACGCCAGTAAAAATGGTTTGTAGGCCAAACCTCTTGACAGTCATGGGTTGTAATTGCGTCTAACTTGGTTTCCTTTATACATATTGGTTGTATCCTCTATTTGCAGATCATTTATATTATATTTCGCTATTTTCTCCTATGCCCCAATCCTCTCACACTGTAAGTCGTAATATTCATGATTTGACATTGTTTTCTCCATCATCCTCAGTTTGCCTTCTGATCGTATCGATGTTTCTACGATCTCGCGATTTCAATTGTTCTATGATACTTGTGAGTTTTACTGACGGTGCATTAGTCGTATACGTATGTATCCCCCGATCACCCTCTGTCACACCTCTTGTTTTTTTTCCTTTAAAAATTAAAATATGATGAGAAAAATGGATGTCTTTGTCCCTGATCCCTTCGACACAAAGCAAGATTGGAAGTGAAGGGGTCAAAAAAATAAGATAGAAGAAATTCTGCCTAATTATTTATTTCAATTCCAAGCATTATAACTCCTTCATTCCTTTTAGCTACCCAATTTCAGGGGTTTGGTAGAAATTTCTGAAAATCCCCCTCGTGTTTATATATTTGCAGACTATGGGAATCCACCAATATATGAAGAGGTAAACTTCAAGTCCCAAAAAAGATGATGAAAAATGGTGCACGAAATTTACACTCACTAAAACTAGAAAATTATGGCAGAAGAGAAAGATACACCGGAAAAAAAAGTAAACAAATGAATAAGAAAAAGGCATGCGGATTGCGGACATGGGTGGCGGGTGGGTTGGATATTTGGAATAGTGGAATGCAATGCAAAAAAGCAATACTGAATTGTGTGGGGACTGGGGGGTTGTGGGTGGAGGGGGGTTGGGTCTACAACATGAACTAATCCCTTTGCCTCACTTCGCATGCACTTTTCCTGTCCACGTGATTAAACTCCTCATCAATTCTCAGCCACAGAATGGGTGGATAGACCACAGAGAGATGCAACAACTTAGTAAAAAAAAAAAGACGAAATAACAATAACTGCTTATGAAACCTCAGTATTGACTGAAAGAATGGATGGGCCCACGCCCACGGCTATGTTGAGTGAATTATACTTCATAATGTGAAAAATGGGTTAGATTCATAATTGTAATTTGTAAGTGGATTTTGAATTGAAATGTTTCATGAACTAGAATACTTTTCTAAGATAATTTTGCAAACTTAGTATCAACAATGGCTCATTGAGGATTTTCTTTTCCCGATAAATTGGCCCAGAAGAGGATTTACCAGTGTATATATGTACGTAAATGAGCTCATGAATTCAATCAAATTCGGTGGAGGAAGCGGGTTGGCGTGTCTTCAACCCCACCAGGTGAATAATTGCAAACTTTTAAGAAAACATTGTATTCACCATAGTTTGAGTATCACACTTCCTTAATTGGGTCTCATCCTCTTCCTCTTAAAATCTTGACTTGGTCCATAAATGCAGTTTCTCTATGCACCATTTGAAGATTTAAGAAAAACGTTGGGAGTTGAAGAAATTCGTAACAAATATTTGCCAAATCCATTTTCTATATTTATTTACACTCTCATAATTTTGAATTTTGTAAACCGTATGAATGCAACATGGAGAAATGCATGACAAGCATGGTGATGTTGGCTTTTGCTACAGCCTATATCTGCGCCGACTCATGAATTTCAACAATCAAGTTGGCTCTTCAGATACCCAAATCCATGACATGCATTGAAATGGACAGGGATGAGAGCAAAGCCAGACGATGATGGTAGGCGGAAAGAAAAAGTAAAGCAGTCTGCGCCCAATCAAATGCCGGAACTCATTAGGGAGAATTCATTTTTGGAGACAGACAGACCGGTCGGAGAAAATCTAAGAATTTGAAAACTTGATATGGGAATCAGAGGTTGTTAGTGTTGGGCCCTAAGGTCAATCACCTAGGGTCATTGTATCAACGCTTTCATATCAAAGTAAATTATTTATAGCATACTTCATTATCTATTTTATTTATTGCTTTTATTGCTTAACGAATAATGAAACCCAAGTATTGATAACTTAGAATGGATCACAAGAAGTTGTGATGATAAGACCGCTTTAATAAAGTTATTAATGCTAAACATCCCTAACATAGTATTACTGAGATAGAGAATCACTAATACGGATAGGTTAGCATTTTCTAAGCCATTTCCTTTTGATGAGAGTAGTTGATCTAATCAACTATGGTGTAGCAACACTTAAACTAAAACATGGATGCTCGTAGTTGACAAGTACATTTGATTGAACCAACTAGAGTTCACTATTGTCAATGGTTGATACTCTAAAAAATATTAGTGTAAATGATCTTTAGACTTGAGATCACAATGGAATCTTGAGTATGGATGTCACTTTTTTATTCTATTCGGATTAATACCGTAATGGACAACAATCGATAGTTTTGGGAATGATATGAAATACGAAAGGATTGTGAGAGATCAATAAAGGATTCACCACTCCTAAATAGTTAGGAGGCGATATCCCTATGAACACATGTAAGAGATCATGGTGAAACCTTTGATCAAAATACGAGTTTGATTAGAAGAGAGTTTCTAATCAATACTTAATGATCATGATCTCCAATATAAGAAATCTAAAAGCATATAAGAAAAGAGGGATGAAAAATAACCTCTACATGCTAGATTGGGATATGTTCAAGTTGAATGGATAATAATTACATGGGAACTAGTGGTTGATCATGGACTAGAACCCAACATGATTGTGATTTTGTAATAATTATTATTACTTTAATTCTTTGAAGTGTGTTTGTAATAGTTATATTCATATTTATAATATGGTTTGCATGCCATGCCTCTGTATTGTATTTTTGATGTAATTCTCTTCCCATCTCACTCCCCCCAAATGTAACTTGGGGTTTCTCAAAAGAGTGTAATGTATATTAGTTTAGTGGGAGAAAAATGTGAGAGGTAGGATAGGAATTGTTGTAAACTCAATAATGGAGGACGCACCAAGAAAGGACCTGGGGAGGTGGAGATGCAAGGAGTTGCATGAGCTTCAAACAGTTGAAGATCACCCTTAGGTTCAACCCACTCAATTCCTCAATGGCTGAGGAACTAGTACAGACCATAATCATTCACATATGTGTGTGTTTATTTAGCATGCTTTGTACTTTATTGTTATGTGATAATAATAATAATAGGATTGCATGCTAGAAACTAAAAATTGATGAGACCAAACATATCAAAAACCGTTCAAATAATAATTAGGTCTTCCCTTTTCAAAAGTGTTTGAAAAGGGTAATGCCTTATTATTATGATAAAATGGTGTTCTTGATCGCTGGTTCATTTCTTGAGCTAACTCAAGGTGACCATCTATCTTGTAGGAAGTTTATCATAAAAGTTATGAATTTTCTAAATAATGGTGTTTGACTTAACTAAAACTATTGGTTTGTTGAGCTAACTTAAGGCCTTGAGGGTTTAGAGGCTAAGTCTTGGTAAGGTCACTAGCTGTGACTACCTAGGCAAAAGCAATTAGTTCCAAAGTGTTGTTATTGTTAAAGAGTTAATTACCCTTGGTAACCATAATTGGCTTGTTGAGCTAACTTAAGGTTTAATTATAAGATTAACAAATCTTCCGAATCAATATTGTAAAGGGTTATTGATTTGTAACAAAATAGTGGGAGTAAAATGGATATGTTTAAAGAAGCAGAATCTTACTTTACATTACCTTGTAGATATGCATAATACCAAAATCTTACTTTGCCTTTACACATTTAATGCATATGTCAACCTTGCAATTAAATCTTCGTTCAATTCTCAAATCCAATAAGTTGAGTGGTCCAAACTACTTGGAATAACAACGAAATTTGAGAACAGTTCTCAAATCTGAGAAACTCGCTTAGAAACACCCAAACCAAATTCGATGGAAGAGGGTCATCTAGGACCATTCAATCTACTTATGAGAAGTAGATTGAAGGATATGACCTTGCCCAATGTCTAATGTTGGTATCCATGACTCCAAAGCTTCAGAAGTAATATGAGAACTTGGATGCCTACACTATGATTGGGTACCTCAAAGAGTTGTTTGAGTAACATACTCGGGTTGAAAAGTACAAATTGAACAGAGAGTTGTTCAGATCCTAGATGAAGGAGGGATTTTCCATGTCAACCCACGACATTAAGATGTTGAGTCTCATCAACACGGTGAGAGTCATGGTAGCAAACCTAGAAAATGAATTTTGCACGTATTTAATCCTGCAATCCTTATGGGATAGCTATTCCCAATTCACCATCAACTTCACATGAACGGAATTCAAGTTCCAATGACTGAGTTGGTGAGTATGCTTAAAGTCAGTGAAAGTGAACTGAAAAAGGATAAGTGTACAATCTTGCATTCCATTTTGCAACAGAACAATAGTTATACTATTTCTGGAAATGGAATTAAATCATTACTTAGCATAGAAAGTAATGTAAAAAATATAGGTCTTTCATACATCTGGCACTGTAAACTTAGTCACGTAGACAAAGGCTGCATCTCCAAAGTGCACCAAAATGGTCTTTTGGGCTCATTTGATTATGAATCATTTGAGATATTTGAGTCCTGATTACAAAGAAAAATGACTAAGACTCGTTTTAAGGGAAAATGAGAAAGGTCTACAGAGTTGTTTGTACTAATACATAGTGATATATGTGGTCCAATGTCAATAACTGCTAGAGGTGATTTTTCATACTTCATAAGATTTATCGACAACCATTCTAGATATGGTTTTGTGTACTTAGTGAAGTACAAGTTTGAAGCATTTGAAATGATCAAACAGTATAATAATGTGGTTGAGAAACAATTGGGAAAGAGTATCAAAATACTCCTATCAAATCGGGATGGTGAATACTTTAGTACCGAATTTCAAGATTACCTGAAATCTCTGGGTATAATCCAACCAAGGACTCCTTTGTACACTCCACAATTGAACGGTGTGTCAGAGGGGAGGAATCGTACCCTATGGCATATGGTACTATCCATGATGAGTCAAGCAAATCTTCCAGAATCGTTTTGGGGTTTTGCCTTAGATGCTGCATCACACGTTCTCAACCGTGTTCCATCTAAATCAGTTGATACCATTGAATATGAGATATGTATGGGTAAGAAACCAAAGCTCAATTAATTGAGAATTTAGGGAAGCCCAGCTTATGTGAACGGGGTAGAATCGGACAAGCTTGAAGCTAAATTCGATAAATGCATGTTTGTAGGGTAAGACTGTTGTGAGTATTACTTCTACAATCTGGTTGAGCAAAAGGTGTTTGTCTCAAAACATACAATCTTTCTAGAAAAAAAATTATTCTAGCAGAGGCAAGTGGGAGCAAAGTGGACTTTGAAGAAGTTCAAGATCCACAGCCAAACATTGACCAACAGATAGGACAAGAGCAGTTATCTCATAGAGATGAGATAACAGAGAAAGCTCAAAAACAAGGACTCTGTAGGTCCAGTAGGAAATATTGTGCCCCTGTTCGTTATGGATATGATCTAGACAAACAAAAGGATGTGTTTATCATAGAAGATGATGAACCTACTTACTACGAAGAAGTCTTGTCTAGTATACACAAAAACAAATGGTTTGAATCCATGAACCTCAAAATGGATTCCATGTTCGAAAACACGGTATGGACCTTGGTCGTACTTAAAGGGATTGTCCATATTAGGGTGCAAATGATTTTTCAAGAAGAAAACCGACATGGATGGTAATGTAATTACCGTTAAAGCTAGACTGGTGGCAAAATAATTTCATCAAAGAAAAGGTGTTAACTATGATGAAACATTCTCTCTGTATCTATGCTTAAATCCATATTCCTTGCCATAGCTGCACACTATGATTATGAGATCTGTAAAATGAATGTCAAAATGCATTCCTTAACATGTTGTTAGAAGATGTGTGTATGATGCAGCCATAAGGTTTTGAATCAAAAGAAGCAAATAAAGTGCAAGCTTTAAAGATCCATTTATGGACTCAAGCAAGCATCTTGGAGTTGGAACATAAGGTGTGATGAAACAATCTAAGAGTTTGATTTTATAAGAAATTCTGATAAACCTTGTATTTATAAAAAAAAAAATTGATGAGGATGCGATAGTTTTCCTAGTGCTTTATGTAGATGGCATATTACTCATAGGAAATGATATATCAATCTGTGAAGCTTTGGCTATCCAAGTAGTTTTCCATGAAAGAGTTGGGATAGACAACCTATATTCTGGGAATTAGGATCTATAGAGATAGATCCAGAAAGTTGCTTGGTCTATCATAGTCAACATACATACACAAAGTGCTAAAATTGTTTAGCATGGATCAATCGAAGAAAGGGTTTCTTTCAATGGGGCATGGTATACATCTTTCAAACAAGATGGCACCAAAAACTGGTCAAGATAAGATCCACAGGCAAAAGATTCAATATGCTTAGGCTATAGGATCAATAATGTATGATATGCTATGTACGAGACACGATGTCTTTTATACTCTAAGTGTTATAATTAGGTATCAATCCAATCTTGGTGAAGAATATTGGATTGTTGTAAAGAACATTTTAAAGTACCTTAGAAGGTCTAAGGACTTGTTGATATACGGGGATTCAAAATTAGTAATAAAAGGATATATGAATGTGAGTTTCCAGACAGATATTGATGATTACAAGTTGCAGTATGGATAGGAATTTATGCTAAACAAAGGTATGGTGGTTTGGAAGAGTTCCAAATAGGATACCATTGTTGACTCTAGAAAAGAAGCGGAATACATTGTTGCTTCAGAAGCTGCAAAGGAAGTCATATGGATCAATAAGTTCGTCGAAGAACTTGATATGGTTCTGGCCACTGCAAGTCCTATCATTATATTTCGTGATAGCAATGGAGCAGTAGGACAAGCAAAGGAACCGAGGTCTCATTAAAGATCCAAACATGTACTTATAAAAATCCATTTGATTAGAGAAATTATAGATAGGAACGATGTAAAGGTTGAGAATATCCCATTGGAGGCAAATGTTGTTGATCCGTTGACTAAGACATTATCCCAAACAAGACATGAAAGTCACGTACAAACACTCGATCTTAAATATAGGAGTGTTTGGCCTTAGTGCAAGTGCAAGTTTGTTAGTGTTGTATCAGGACTTTCATATCAATGTATATGATTTGTAGCGTACTTCATTGTTTGTTCCATTTACTACTTTTATTGCTTAACAAATAATGAAGTACAAGTATTGATAACTTAGAATAGATAATAATGAATTGTGATTATGCGACCACTCTAATAAAATTATCAATGCTAAACATCTCTAACCATAGTATTAGTGAGACAGAGAATCACTAATACAGATAGGTTATCATTTTCTAAGTTGTTTTCTTTTGAAGAGAGTAGTTGATTTCATCAACTATGGTGTAGCGACACTTAAGCTAGAACATGGATGCTTGTAGTTGATAAGTACATGGGATTGAACCAAGTAGAGTTCACCATATTGTCAATGGTTGATACTCTAAACAATATTAGTGTAAGTGATCTTTAGACTTGAGATCACCATGGAATCTTGAGTATGGATGTCACTCTTTTATTCTATTCGGAGTTACACCATAATGAAAAACAATCAATAGTTTTTGGGGTGATATGAAGTACAGAAGAATTGTGAGTAATAAATAAAGAATTCATCACTTCTAAATAACTATGAGGCGATATCCCAATGGCCACTTGTAAGAGATTATGGTGAAATCTTTGATCAAAGCCCGAGTTTGATTAGAAAAGTGTTTCTAATCAATACTCAATTATCATGATCTCTAATAAAGAAAATCTAAAAGCACATAACAAAAGGTGGGTGACATATAACCTTTATATGATAGATTGGAATATGATCAAGGTGAAGGGATAATAATTACACGAGAACTAGTTCTTGAAAGGGATCATTTCCTAATATGACTATTCTAAATACGTGGGTGACGCTTACATAATTCTAGATGCCTCTCATGGATTAAGTACATGAATTAGGGATTAATGAATTAAAAAAGTTTAATTCATTAACCATAATATGTTTATGTTAATTCATGATCGATTATCAAGTTATTGTGAACCTATAGGGCTACACATATTAACATCAAACTTTTGAGGGCCAAAATATGATTAAGGAAGAGTTTGGGAGCCGAATTAAAGTATTTGATACTTCAAGGACTCAAATATAATTATGGGGACACAAACATAATTTTCTAAAGTTTGTGTGATGTATTGTATTAAACCTCATGTTAGTTGGGTCAGAGTTGGAATCCACTTATGAGTTAGTGTAAATTAACTACAACTTAATATATGAGATATATGAAGTTAGTGGTCGTTTTCTTCCAATTTAAATGCATGCATGGGATGCATATCCAATGAAATTACATGCAATGAGGTGTTAATATACAAAGAGTTGAATATAAAGGTTGAGTAGAAGAGTTCAACAAAACCATTGAATAAAACCATAGGTGGTTAAAAATCATGTATACATGTATGGCAAGTATTAAAAGTTAATCCTCTAACATGAACATGTGTTTGCATCTCAAGGGCATGGCTAACTCTACAAATACTTTAATACATCCATATGTGCTAAGGCTTATGCATTTGTGTGTCTTGCTAAAAGAAATGATAAGTTCCCTCTCTACTTCCTCTCATTACCCGTGAGGTTGTAGAAATAAGGGGTGAAAAATTTTGTGAAATTTTTCTTCTCAACTTTTTGACCTCAAGTGAGGAACTAACACTCCACAAACTCATATAGTATTATACAAAGAGTTGTATAAGCCTCCAAGAGTTGTGGTGGTATGGACTTGCATAGAGAATGGTCACTTGAGCACCTCCAAGGAGGCTAGCTTTGAAGAATTTCGTGAAAGTTTCAAGAAGATGTATAATTTCTCTTTACTCTTGTTTTAAGGCCACTAAATCAGCATGGATCCTTGGTAAGGAACTAAATAAATTTTTGTTATGCACACACATATTTTTAGCTTCCGTTGCACTTTGATACTTATGGCACGTAGTGTAGCATTGAGTTCCTACAGAGGTCCGCATGTTCGTCTTCTAGCCTTCCAAATTGCAACATCTTTCTTCCAATTTAGAATTCCCAAATGTGTCTGCAAATCTGCCGAAGAAAGGAAGGCTGAAGTAAGCTAGTAAATAATGTTTGTATGAAGGGTTACTTTTCCGTATTTGTTTAAAGTTGATGTGAGGGGAGGAACAATCTCAGTCTTCAAATAAGCAAGGGATGATCAAGATCTGTTCACAAAGGGGAGTCAACAATAATGGTGACCATTTTGAACAGTGAGCTGCCGAACAAAACTCGGACTGACAGTTTTGGTTAATCATCGCATTGTGGTTTGATTACGGTTCATCTGCCAGAAAAAACATAACCAGTGGTTCAATCGATGGTTAACCGCCAGACGGTTTAACATAAAAAAAAATTGAAAAAATAGTTATTTGAACTAATGGTTAACTGGAACCGCCGATTAACCGAGCTTTATATTAAAAAAAATGTCCATTTTGATATTATACTCATCGCGCTCTTTATTTATCTACAATATTGCAATTTTTATCTCCATTTTTATATTCTATTGAAACACATTCCTTCTTCTTCATAACAACCTGATAATTTCGACTACATTTTTCTTAATATTGATGATCATCGTTTTGATGTGGAAGATGACATTGTTGAAGAAATGCAAGAAATATTTCATCCTCCTATTACGGATAATGAGTAAGTTATTCCCAATCCAAGTTCAACTCCTTCATCTTCTCGTGGTCATCGTAGCAAACCACCTTGTCACCATACCGTGTCTCAAAATAAAGAGCGGGCCAAGGAGAAGAGTCACAATTCTTGGATATTTAAGGAAATTTTCGACCAAATTCAAAATGAAGAAAGAGGTTTATACTACTTTTGGGTGATATAACGGATATGTAAAGCAAAATTTGCATTCCAAAAAGGTGGAGGTTATGAAATATTTACGCTACATATCGACACTAAACACCTGGTAGAGGTTGTTTATGATTGTACTCAAATGCAAATCTCAAGTAGTTGGGGTTCTAACGGTGGCGGTGGAGGTACGTCTTCTTCTAGTATTTGTTTTTTTATTTAATCCTAGCAAAAATAGGGAATGTATAATTGGTTTAACTTGCTCGTAAGACCTTCCCTTTAGATTTACAGAAAGCCTTAATCTTAAAAATCGTGTACAACATATTTAAATCCCGGATTTAATAGAGTGTTACATAATATACACTAGAGATATTGCTAAAATATTTATCAAAGGAAAAAGGAAATTATGTAAAGTTTCTTTAATTATGCAACAAAAAGTTTCTTTATGTAATAATATATGGTCCAATAATTTCGAAATTCATAGTTACATGGGAATAACTTATCATTGGATCGATAATGAATGAAATGTGCAAAAAAAAGGGGTCCTTGCACATATAGGATGTTTGATTCATCACACAATGCCCAAAATATATGCAATTTGATAATGCTTGTATTTCAAGAATATAATTTATAACATAGTATATATAGCATTTCTTTTGATAATGCATCTCCTAATGATGCATGTGTTGACGATTTAAAAGAACTATGTCAAGTTTCTTGTGGTAGTCATTTTTTTATATTAGATATATTTTTTATATTATTAATTTATGAGTATAGGATGCTTTAAAATGTATTGATTTAAGCATTAATCTTATTAAAAAAATGTCAAAGTTTTGGCAAGTAAACCAAAGGTTTTGAAAAAATGGTTTGCATTTTGTAAGCATCACAATACTAAGTCTACAAAGTTTTCTCTTGATGTGGCAACCTGTTGGAACACTTGCTTACGTTCTACTTCAATCAAATATTGTTTTATAAATAATTATATTGTAGTTTTGTTAATAATAAATTTCCAAATATATTTTTACATACTTACCTTTGGAATGAGTGCAAAATAATTTTAGAATTATTAAAGTATTTTAATGATTACACAAAACTATTATCATATGTATATAAACCCACTTCACACCTTATTGTTCCAGTTTGTGTTAGTGTTGGAGAAATTTTTACATGTTTTGGAAGCAACCTAAATTAAGTGGTTGTTTAGATGCTATTAAAAAAAATGATGTAAACATCTTCTTTATATACTACAACTTTAATCTTATTGTTGTATTGATACTAATTCTGACGACAACAATTTACTGATGAATAGACAGTGGATTCCTGTGCAATTGGAATGGTGGGCAACAGCCAACTCTAGTCACGGGTAGGGGGAGAGGTCTAGTCAAGTAGTTCCTTAAATGCAATTGGTATCAGCAGTGGAGAGTACAACAAGGGAAACCTAAAGATAATCAGGTTGTCCCAAGAAATCTGGAACTGGAAGTGGTGATGCATATAGATACCATGACTCAAGAGGAACAGCCTGGACCAGTGTCAGATACAGAACAACCTATCAGTGAGGACTTAGAAACCGTGTACTCGGAAGGACCATTGCCTAAGGGGAAGGGGGACGCAGAAAATATCTTTCCAATGGTGCCCAGTCTGAAGGTGGATGGTCACGATGATTCACAGGTTAACCCCGGTGATACCCTGGAGGATAGGCAGAATGAGTTCCCTCCACTTGGCCTCACACCGAACAGATTGTAACACCTCCTAGGAAGCAGATGTTATGTACACAAAGGAGGGGTGGACCTAAAACTTGAAGTCAAACTAGGAAAGATATGGATCTGAAAGAGCAAAGAATCTAGCTACTTTGGATAATTGGTTAGGCTACTTGCCACAAAATCGGGGCAAAGGGCCTCTGAGGAGCAACAGATACCCCAACTCTCAGAATATGTGGTCAACAATCATTTACAAGATGATGTTACAATAGTAAAAGGTCGTCAATTGGGCCTAACATATGAGTCGAATCCAGAGAAAAACAGAGAGATTCTAATGGATCTTAACGAGGCAAGACACAAGGAATCTGGTATACCTATTCTAGACCTTACCATAAGAGCAGAATAATTAGTTTCTACATAAAACTCATCACATATAACGTAAAGAAATAAAAGTGTGAAACTTCTTATCTTTAGTCAGAAGACGGAATTTATTAGTTTACAAGAAACAAAAATGAAATGCATTGATAGAGCCTATGTGCATTTTTTATGGTAAAACCAAGATTTCGATTGGATCTACAAGGGATCGATGGGACAATCTGGGGGTATTTTGTGTATTTGGAATAACAAGGAATTTAGAAGGACTAGTATGAGAGCAGGTGAAGGTTTCCTGTATGCGGTTGGTATTTAGCAGGATGAGAATGTTATTTCAAACATGGTTAATGTTTATGGTCCTAATGAACTACAAGCGAGACAAAAGCAGTGGAAGGAGTTACTTGTTGATCATGTAGGAAAGAGTGGTGAAACGTTGTGCCTTGTGGGTGATTATAATGCGATTTTAGACAAAAGAGAAAGTAAAAAAATTGCACAACACGCTAATGAGCATTAAATCAGACTGTTCAGATGGTTTGTAGTGGGAATGGAACTTCAGGACATAAGAATGACTAGGATGAGATTCACCTGGTATCTTAATATAGGAACGATGTGGGCCGATTTCTAAAAATTTCGAAGATTTTCAACTTCGAACCACTTGTGAAATCGGACCCAAAAATCGTGTAGATCGTGTTCTAGATGTTTAGAGGAA